>JAHWFP010103726.1:0-10081 GCA_023313725.1 Lithobius niger | reverse complement strand
CACCTCGTCTATTTTGGTCTATGCCTCGTCTATTTTGGTCTGTGCCTTGTATATTTTGGTCTGTGCCTCGTCTATTTTGGTCTATGCCTTGTGCATGTTGTCGAATGCTCTGAGAATGTAAAATCCAATACTGGATGGCAAAAGCAGTGCACACTACTTAGGACGGGTTACACTCTTATTGGCATAGCGAATTCAGTTTGCTGCCCTTGCAAGCTAGAGTGAGCAGAGATCGGTTGTCATGTGGAGCAGCGGTTTCCCTGGAGGGGGACTAGTGCTTCCATCCCCCAAAACTTTTCAAAAGCACTACAATGGTAAGAACAAATTTTGTTACTGGAATCCTAGGGACTTACAGCCACTCTTTCTCTCAACTTTCTGGATTTCTTAGCTGAATTTCTTAGCTGATTTTCCCCATTTGAATTCCAATTTCCCTTGCGCCTTCCAGACAAAATTCCTGGGTGCGTCACTAGTGTAGAGCGGTGTAACTGTAGTGCAGTGGGAATTAAACCGTACCAGCTCTAGCTCTAGCTAGCTAGTACCAGCTGTAATCTACTGTGAAATTTTAGCAAGGTGCCAATTTTGACTGTCGACTCGAAATGAAGCATTCAACAAAGAGTTTCAAAAGATACTGAAAAAAACTGGATCTACTTCAAAACTCATCATTAACACTCGTATATAGTTTGAAACTCATTTTCGCTCACTTTCAAAATGAAGATATTAATAATACCTTGCGAATTTTCGACAGAAGTACTTCTGTCTTCTTCAGGCACCCTAAGTTTTTGGCTTTTCGAACTTGGCAACCATTGCGGTAAATGTTGCATCGAAAATACCGGAGGCCACAACATTTACCGCAATGGTTGCCAAGTTCGAAAAGCCAGTTGTGTCGATGTAGAAAAGCCAAATACTTAAAGGTGCCTGCGGAAGACAGCAGTACTTCTGTCGGAAATGCGCAAGGTGTTATTAATATCTTCATTTTGAAAGTGAGCAAAAATGAGTTTCGAACTATACACAAGAGTTTCAAAATCCCCTGTTTTTCAATAGAAATTCTTTTTTTTATTGTTGTGAAACAAACTTGCCAAAGGTGCATAACCACAGTGGAAGTTAACCAAAGCAATGGCATAACCACAATGAACGTTAATCACGGCAATGATGTATCCACAGTGAACGGTAATCATGCCGACATAGCATTTTTCAGAGCTTGGTGACGTTGCAGCTTCGTCTGTGATTTGGTCTGCGGCTTCGTGCCAATGGAACGACACAGAGTAACGAACTGAATATAACACGGAGTATTCCCTTATTGCACTCGTGCTGAATTTAACAACTCTGGGCAGTCGGAATACTTTTCTACTGCGTTGTAACCTAGGTGCTGTAAACTGAATTTGCTATTAGCCTTCTTTGTCTTGCTGCTGGAGTCGTGCCTGGCATGTGCACAACTTACTTAGCCTGTTCGCCGCTTGTTTGTTGGTTTCAGTTTGGGCCTGCTTTAGGGTTGATTTGGGTTTGATTGGAGAATTAAGCGGGATGGTATAATGACAGCTGCATTTTGCAAAATGTGATAGTGGGTGTCCAGCCTGGGCGATATGAAGGGCATAATTCTTATGAACTAACACACTTGAATTAAAAGTTAAAAAATTTCATCAGATTTTCATTTAACTTCTTCATTGCTACGAACCTGCAATTTTCTCGTACTTAAAAACCCAAAGAATAAGATATTGATGAAGTTATTGTTGAAGTTGATGGTTTTTAAAATTTAAGTGTTGCTTACTGCGTGAAAAATATGCACACAAATAAAAACTTTGCTGTGAGTTTACGCTGCGGGGAAAATGTGTGGGACATTCAAACCAATACATTAAAAAACCTGTTAACTGCAGTACAAAAACGAAATGAGGGATGGCTCGAAAATGTGGTAAAAGTAGACCTTACAAGATGAGTGCGCTTCTGACGTGCCCAAATCCCTGCATTGTACCGGTTGCCAAACTGACATTGATCAGTGATTATATCCATAATTTTAACCATGGTGTCAGTGTTTTTACTTCAGAACAAATTTATAGTTAAAAGAGAAATACATAAATTATTTTATACTGCACATCGTACAATGATTAAGCACAGAATAACCATTGATAAAAAAAAAATTGTAAAATTACATTTGAAGGTAATTGTTGGCTAAATTCTGAAGGATGGATTTAAAAATATAGAATTAGAATTACATGAGTAGGAAAATGGCAACTTTTGACTACTTAGCTCAAACAGTTCCTCTCCTACACACAATTTGGTCGTAGATGGCACTAGTTCCATTATACACCAAACAATGCAACACTTAATAATGACGATGCAATGTTTCTGAATTTTCGTGTAATTCGATGGTGGTCATACAGAAAGCTAGGAGTCTTTATGTGCAAATATTGCAGTTAGGCACTCGTCTACTGTGGTTGCTGCTACTCGGCCCTGGGTCATACGAAACATAGGAACTGCCAAGAGACAGCCAAACGTTCAGCTTTAACCCCAGCAAAGTTGCTATGCCCAGTATTACAGTATTTATACCAACAAAGAACAATCGAGATACAGGTGGGGGGATAGGTGTTGCATCACTTGGGTGACAGTGGTGAAACACGTCCACATTCTGATCAAGTATACCAACATGAAGTGGGCTGCATTCCAGTCACTGTCCTAGATCGAGGTCAGCTTACACAACAGATTAAGACTCGGGCAGGAATGTTGGTTCTTACCGCATAGCGATGTGTTTATCAGTCAAGGGCAAGATTACATCCAGCCATTGTCTGATATCCGCACCTGGCTAGACAATAGTGAGAGGGAATTATTAAGTGTGTCCTTCTCCATTACCTTTCGTCTTGTCATGTAACATTTTAGCCTGTTACAAAACCACCGCTTCAATTTACAGGATGGACAGATGCAGTCTTGCTGAGGCCAGCTGCTCGGTAATAATATACGTATGTGCATTGTGATTTTTGAGTTCCTAAGCATTTTTAATGGAGTCTGCTGCGGATTTTATTCCCGTTCTCCCAGTTCCTCACCAGCAGCCTGATGGTGTGGTGCGCCGATAAGAGGACGAGCTGCCAAGTCTTACTCCGAGACGAGAGCACCCATCTCTCGGTCTCGGTGCTGTCCTTTTGGCATTGTTCCTTGGGCACATGCCGATTTTGGCCGTGATCCGACCACTTTTTATTTTCCGAATGGGCGCACTCTTGTCAATCCAGTGTCAATTGAGGTGTGTTCAGAATTAAACCAAGATGTCTTGAGTAATTACTGAGTTGGACTGAGTTCTTGTTTAAGTGATTGACCCTGAACGGTTGACGAGTGTTGCAATACAGTAGTCCTCATTACATCTTGGCACCAGAACAGGGACTCTAACCCTGGACAAGTAAATAATTCAAAAAAGTATAATTATATGAGCAAGCCTAAATGAAATGCTTATTTAGCTTAAAGTTCAATTTTCCTTGCCAGCAGAAAGTTAATACGAAGGGAAGAACTTTTGTTTATTAGTGTAAAGTATTCTGTGAAGCAATTTTTTTTTTTTGGCATTTGGCTATTTTCAAACAGGGCAAGAATTGATGCAAGTCTGTTTTCCCCATTATCCAAATGGTTGATAATAATAAGAGACTGGTGATTATTTATCTTTGGGGGAGGGGGATTAAGGTATAACGAAGTTTTTTCGAGGGGGTCATGAATTTCTTAGGACCTCTCAGTTGGGGAGGGGCGGGGTCAGAAAAGAGTCACAAAAGTAGATGGAAAATACAATTTTAAGCCTCAGAAGTGGTACTTTCAGCACTGGAAATATCTAAAAACGTTTTAGCTTGGGGGGGGGGGGGGGCATGCAAGCGTGCTGCACCCTCACCCCGTGCACCCTTTCGCCACATAAGTACGACGGTTTGAAGTCGTCAGTATCTGTGCTAATATTGAGTACATTGCACTTTTTTCAAACTATGCTAGATCTCTGGAGAGTTCATCTTGCAAGTGTTGACTGTGTTGGAGGTATGGGCATGTCTGCATTTATTATGTGTAATGCTCTGAATCTCTATACGAAGGAGGTGTACAAATCACACTTCTGAATATTTTCTAGATTATGGTTTTTATCCCAGAATACCTCCCCAATTAAATTTTTCCATTATTGTCCGCTTGCTACTCCGCCCGCATGCCCGGACTTTCCGGCCGTCGTTGAGAAAATCTCACTAGTGACAATTTTTCCTGAGAACGCCGTATTCTCTAACCTTGAAAAAGAGTGTCTTCATCGAGAAAAGACGTATTTTCTATTCATTGAATCTGTCGATAATGATCAGACTTTAGTGCCAAGCTTTTCGTCTGACTTGGATTCCCATGTTAAAGTTAAGTACAAGAAATATCAAAAACATTCTAAAAAGAAGTTGAAGCAATCTTCCAAACATTCTTAAAAAAAAGAGATTCTTCATCCAAGCTTTCAGTGGAACGTCAATCTCCTACCCTTCACTTGGCCCCTTCATTGACTAGTGGCTCTTTGCTTCCTGCTGCGATACCCAGTCCCCTTTGTTCTTGGCCGGCTTTCCTTCTCTTGGTGAAGTTGCCTAACTCCTGTCTGCTCAAGACAGACCTAGCACCGACACCTGCCAATGATGATACCACTGTTTCTCTCACCTCTCCCTTTGAACTGCAAATCTCTTCGCCTCCAAGGATCCATTAGCTTACGCAAACCCCTATGCTTTCCCCTTCCTTTTCTCAAGTGAAAACAACTACTCTGCAGCCACTGGGTCTATCCACTGGTCTTCAAGGTATTCTCCTCCGTTGGATTTCCACGCCACTAAGGGTGATGCTTCCTGCCTTGCCAGTTGGTCTCCTCCATCTAGACGGCTTTCACTCCTTTGCCAAGCCGACGCCAATCGCTGGAAAGAATGTAAAATGTTGACATTCAGGATTCCCTGGGTGACTAAGAAGTCATCTTACTTCAGTTGGTAGCCGCCTGCAATGACACACAGAAGCTTGGAATGAGATTACGGACAAACCGTAGCTATTGTCCATAAGCTCGCACAGCTATTAATGGACGTTTCTCCATTACCCGAGGCTTGTGGATTCTCCTTCATGGTACTTCGTGTCCACTCTGACCCAAGATTTTCTCTCAGATGTGGAATCCTCGTCAACAAAGGCACAATTGAGATTTGCCAGGACTGGTCGAAGACAGGCTTCTCCCATCTTTCTTTTCCAGAAGAACCCAGGAGGGAATCGATTCCTCTTCAACCTGAAGTTTCTGAACAAGCTCACCAGCAATGGAAGCTTAAATGCTGAAACCCTAGACTCAATCCGAAACTCTGTCCAACCCGGGAAATTTATTCTGTCCATAGGGAGCAGCGGCTTCATCTATTTTTTAATATTGTCAACGGCCACAGTCACGCTATTGTGGACCGAAATCTCTTTTGTGTTGTGCCAATTTTTTTGGAAGGCATGACCATACCATGAAAGTGGGCTTCCACAAACTTGCAGAGACTAAGCTAGATTTTCGTTTTTGTTGAAACTGCCTTCACAACTGGAATGGGTTGAAAAAAAATGTGGCTTGTGCTGAACACATGGAAGGGTTTAAGAAAACACTTGAAGGGAAGGAAAGTGAAAAGTTGTTCTCATCGTTATCGGTTTTTTTGTTTTGTTTTGTTATATCTTGTGTCCTGCACCTGTGCAGATTGTCACAATGCCTATGGGCGCGACAATTATTTTTTTTTATAAATTGTATATCAGTAGTGTGCGTTTCTCCACGTCCCTTTTCAGCCAGACATGTTCCATCTCTTCATGTTTGTCCTCAACAGGAAAGTCGACCACTTCAAGGCCCTTCAGTTTGGGCTGACCGTGGTTCCAAGGAGCTTCACCTCGGTCACCAAACCTAATCTCGCCACTCTTCATTCACTCTTCATTCACTCTCGTCACTCTTCAGGCATCATGACACAAGAGCCTATCTAGACACCTGTCTCGTCCAGAACAAAGACTCCAAGAATCCTAACAGACATCCAGAGCACGGCGGACCGTCTATTCAAAATCAGTATCCGGAAAAAACACCTCCGACCTAAAGCCCCAGAAATAACACCCCCAACAAAACTTCCAGAAAAATGCCCCCAGGAAAAAACGTTCTCTAGTACGGGGAAATGACCCAGTAGTGGTCGTCGTAGCTGATCCTCAGATTTGAGCTGGTTCATCTGTACGAGCATTAGTTTACTTCAGATGACTTAAAGCTATAAAAAATTTATTTTAAAAATATCTTGGCAAATTTACTCAGCTCTCCATTTGCAATGCATATACTTAGCTAACTTTTTTGCCCTTCCTAATTAAGGAAATGTAGTTAGGATAGAGCGAACCCAGAGATGAGAACCAGGAAACCATTTTCCAACAGTGGGGAGGGGGGGGGGGGGTTTCATAGGGGGTTTTTATCCTGGGAGCAGTTTTTCCTGTGGGCATGTTGTTGGGGGCATTTCTTCTGGGGATGTTTTTTCCTAGCTTCTTCAAAATCAGATTGAAGTCCCAACTAGAGCCTGTGAGAGCTTTCGTTTTCCTTGGGCTCTCTTTGACCTGGAGGACTTAAAACATCCGTCATCTCCAGAAAGGATTCTGTCCATCAAGGAAGGAGTCATCAATCTGCTGGATACACAACCTCCACATCAACATCCTGGAGCTTTGAGCAATGTACCTTGCCATGCTCCACTTCCAAGACCAGCTGAAAGGAATGCAACAATTGAAGTGAATAGCAACAACACCACTGCTGTTGCCTACTTGAACAAGGGAGGAGGGATCCACTCAAGGAATCTCCTGCTGGCAAACCAGATCTTCCTTCTGGCCACTCTATTGAAGATCGATATAACCTCACCTGACATCCCCGGGAACCGAAATGTTCTGACAGACCAGATGTCCAGACAAGGCAAAGTCCTAACAACAAAGTGGACACTGTAAAGACCTCCAAGTGCAGGAAGATCTTTGGTCTTTGGGAACCCCAATGATCGACCTCTTTGCCACAAGCACCAATCACCACCTCCCGAATTACATGGGCCCTTTCTCGGACCTTCGTGTATGGGTGACAGATGTTCTTCAGTGTCGTGGATTCACATGGTCACTTAACATCTTTCCTCCTTACGTCCATCTTCCACTGACCCTGAAAAGGTCGCAATAATGGAAGAAACATTCATCCTCATCGCCCCGGAATAGCCAGCTAACCATGGTTAATTGCCCTTCTGGAATCTGGAGCTTCTAGTGGGCTACCCATGGAGGAGTATCTACTCACCCAGAAGACAGGAAGGATCATCCACCAAGCACTATCAGTCCCAACATTTCACGCCTGGCTATTATTCTCCAACTTCTCCAGGCGTACAGCCTTTCGGAGCAGGTTGCCAACTGCATCATATGCTGTCTCTGAGGGTTGCCCCACGTAAGATCTATAAAAGTAAGTGGCTTTGGTGGCATCATTAAAGGAGTGGAAACCAGACTGGTCCCCTCGCTCCATCTCTAATCCAACTCACGAAATTCCTGAACAACCTCTTTTCTTCTGGGATGAATATATCCACCATCAAAGTTTTTCATTCAACCATCAATTTAGTACTTAAAGTAGCTGGACATACCTCCATCATAGAAGACTTCCGAACAAAATGAATAATATTGTTTTAGTTGTACTGGAGCTAAAAATTTAGTACATACTCTTAAAGAAGGCAAAGCTCCTGGTCCAGACGGCATTGGGCCAACAATCCTGCGGAACACAGCTGATGTCAGCACTGACTTTCTTGTGTTTATTTTCTCCAGGTCACTTGAGCTGGGGCTGTACCTGATGATTGGTTGTCGTCAGCAGTAGTGCCATTGTGTAAAATGGTAAGAGAAGTGACACGAAGAATTATATATAGCTTAACATCTATCGGTTGTAAAATGCTTGAGCATATTGTGGTTTAAAAGGTGAAATTTTTAGACAGAGAATCTTATTACACAGGCACTATTCGATTTGAGGAAAGGTTCTTCGTGTGAGCTTATGCTTACATCTATGGTGGACGATATTGCTTCGAGTCTAGATCAAGGCTATTCTGTTGATATGATATCTTTAGATATGGCAAAAGCCTTTGATACTGTCCTGCATGATATTTTACTAAAGAAGTTGGCTTACAGCATTTCTGTAGTAATTATCTAGCGGTTCAGATGTTTTTTTTAAACGTCAGGCATAGTGTCTGTCACTTCCGGTGTGCCTCAGGGGTCAGTAAGTGGCTCAATTCGTTTCTTGCTTTAGATTAATGACTTGATGGACGTGGTTGTCTCGGCACATAAGCTGCTCCGCAGATGACACCCACATATATCGGATCATTAAGGTGGAGTTGGATAGCCTCGTCCTCCAGCAAGACTTGGGCAGAGCAGCCAAGTGGTGTGATACTTGGAAAATGAACTTAAATCCAGTGAAGAAGAAGGCAAATCATATTTTACATAAAAGAAATGCCACAAATACTGTTTACTCCCTAAGGGGTGTTGCTTTGGAGGTGGTGGACAATATGACTTGTCTCGGTGGTAAAATTAACAAGAAGTTATTTTGGTCTGACCATGTTGAGCATATTAGCGTTAAATCAAACAGTGAAATTAGATTATTTCACAGAATCTTGAAAAACACGTCCATTTGTGTAAAAATGGTAAGACAATTGACACGAAGAATTATATATTGCTTACATCTATCTGTTGTGAAATGCTGGATTACTGCAGTGCTGTGTGGGATCCCTACACAAAAAAATCGCTCAAACTGCGTGGAACGTGTCATTCGTAGGACCTCTAGAGTGGTGTATATCAAAGAGATGCCTGTGTCACTGATAAGTACAACAAATTGAAATGGCAATCGCCAACAGAAGGAAAATGCACCACTTGCAAGTCTTTTTCCGTATTTGCAACGGCTGCACTCTTCCGGATCCTTCTGATTTTTGTGCCGCCCCGAATTTTGTGGGTAGGTATGATATCATAACAAAAATATCAAGCGCTACCAGTGCAACAAAAATGTGCTGTAGGGGTCCTTTTTCCCCCGCACCATCATTGCTTGGATTAACTTAAGATATGATGTTGTCTTTTCTTCAGTGATGTGTCCTTTGTTGCAAAGTTGAGAAAAGACTGTGGGCCTAAAAAATGCAGCCACATTTGTTAAACTGTTAAATTAAAAAAAAAATCTTTTTGCTTGTATTTTTCTGTGTTTGTTTTGAAATTTTGTGCTTATGACATTGTATTTATTGCTTTTTTGGGCGTTGCAATCATTGAATAAATAAATAAATAAATAACACGCCTCATCAAAGCCTTCGTCATGGAAAGATCAGTGACGAGGAACTTATTTTCAAGTGGGAACTTCACTTGATGTTGTTGACAACCCTATTCAAGGAATCCTACAAGCTCCGGAGATGGGCTTCTTTTGCACCCTTGATCCGCAAAGCTGTCTTCCTGCTCGCCGTGGCTTCTGGTAAACGCTTTAGCTAGCTTAAACCCCTCAACGTTTACAAAGCTTATCTGTGATTTGGCCCAAACTGCAGCCCCGTGAGACTTCTGCCTGAGCTTCTTTCACAGCAAAGCCATGAGCTTGGTCAAACAATTAAAATTCATATTTTTGACAATTTGCTGTAGATTTTGACATTCTAACATACATTTCAACCAGCTCGAAATGATCTTTTCAATGGTGCAAAGTTCAAGCCTCTAGCTGAAGCCACTAAGAAATTATTTGGCAAAAAAAAAAAAAAAAATACTAGGTAATATAAATACATATACGTTTGCAAAACTTTTTAGACTGACTATACATTTAAAAAGAAACAAACTGTCTGGTTGCCAGACCTATTTACAACCTCACCTGCGAACCTATCAATCTTTTTTTTTTTTTTTGCGTGCAGGTTTTAAATTTAGACTGCTTTACTACAGCCTGCTTCAGATTTTTGTTTTAATGTTACAAATACACTTTTCACTCAGGAAGGTGGTGGAATTATTAAGAGTTGAGTCCGTTTACCAGGGCCTTTTTTAACATACTAACTGGAATGCACTGTTGCCCACCAGTGACTTAAACTTGCCCACCAGAAATGAATCTGAGATCGATTAAATTCTGTGTTGATAATTTCAACTATTTAAGGGGAAA
>JAHWFP010103724.1:30966-58906 GCA_023313725.1 Lithobius niger | reverse complement strand
ACCACTGCGCTGTGACTGAGGTTGGCGCTAATGACCAAGTTGTCGACACGCCATTAAGCCTCAATCCCCCCCCCCCCCTAAGCCTCAATCCCCCCCTCTTCCTTCGGTGAATCCTACATTGATACGTGGTATGTGACAGGAATTGTTAAATTAGCAGGTTACAATTCTTGTTACCTTAGGTTCTGTAGGTGCGTGCAAGTCACCCCCTTTTTAGTTCCTGTTGGTTTTGGAAATGATTGAATTTAATTTTTTTATAGGGAGCTTTAGACGACGACGATGACGACGACACCATTGCTGTATTTTTTTTGTTTTGTTAACAACTGTTCTCCGTCATCTCAATAATTTTAATCAAGTTAAAGTTGTTTAGCAATAAGTCCCCAAAAGGCGCATTAGAATTACAACGAAAATATTAGGGGTTTTTTACATGGAATTTCCTCTTTCGATATTTTTTTGTTATTGTTGTTAAATGTTCTGCATATAATTGTGTTGGAGATACTGTCTGGTATACTACAAAAGTAAAAAATGTGGCCCTACGACGAGACCTAATAAAACTCGCTAGGCATACAAAACGAAGCTTTTTATTTTCAGCACAACGTAGCACTTTTGCACGTTGTTCACAATTAAGGGGAGAGTATACATGAAAAATTAACTGTTTTAAAAGCAAACGGCTACAGCGACTGCCTAATCGTACCGGTCTTCTGTACAGTTCCTCCACTTCCAATGTTGAGGCGCACACCTCTAAATGGCCTAAAAGCAGTAGCCATCACAATTGTCGGCTAAAAATGTGTTAGCTTTTAGGCCAATTTTACATTTTAGGCGTAATTCTCAGCTTTTAGGCCTAGTTTTAATTTCATAAGTAGCAGCTAACGGCGATATGGATTGTATAGTAAGCCTACTCATTTTTGCAACACAGTGCGCCTACAGGCACACAGTTATAGCTGGTTCACACCGCTACGACAAACGACCGACAAAAGATACGAACGGCGACGAACAGCAACCCTGAAAATAATACCCTTTACACTGGCACAACGGAGAAGTGATTGACCAATCGTGATGCTGCTTAGCTACGCGAAAAGAGCCAATGGAAAGAAGCGACTCAACCAGACGTTGACGCTGACATAAACAAACAAAATGGTGAAAGCACGTGCTATGTTATTGGCTTCAGTTGTTGCTTTAAAAATTGCCCGGCGCCGAAAAAATAACACTTTCATTTGGCTACGAAGACGGCAATTTTAACAGCACAGCTATCAGAAGAAATGTACAGGAAAAACCGCATCATGCACGCACGGGACAAATTCTTGGACAATCGACAAGTTTATGGACGCCACTTTGAAGTTATTAGACACGCAAAAAAGGTCTACAATAGGTACATTGTGCAAATGACTAACTTTATGTTAGCAAACAAAATCAAATCTCTGCGAAATGTATGCAAACTGATAGCACAACGAGCTTCGCTTATGTATTTACACAGACAAGTAAAACGTAGATGGTGGGTGTGGCCCATCCACCGGCAACGATCGACTGCAAGTGACTACCATAAGTTCGTGTAAGATATGTAAGCAATGGACCACAGCGATTCTACGCATACTTCAGAATGACACCTGACAGGGAGGCCTTTTTATTGTTTTAATTTTTTTTTTTGATTGTAGACAGACTACTGTGGTTGCACACTAATTTGTCCATGCAATCCTTAATTAGGGCCTGTAATTTGACTAGTGTGGCGAGTGAAATTTGTCACACATTCACTTGAATATTATTTGATAATTATTTTAGAGTTGTGACTTAATTATAACTTGTTACAAAATAAATCTTAGGTTAGTACAGGCTGCTTCAATCCGTTCTGAGATTAAATTACATTTTAATTCAATTTCTATGGGCCCTCATTTAAGCTGCTCTTAGCGGAAGTTATCAAAATTTGTCCGGATTTATCATGTTTTGTTTATATATGCACCACTATTAAATGCCTTATTTTATAGTTGGAACAACAGAAAAGAACAGACTTTTTATCCCATTTCTTGTGCATTTCTTTTGCAGTTATCTGGCCCATGGAGAATCCCAGGCATGGTTGCACTTCACTACCAAGTGGGGCGGTCTACGGTTTGTGAAGTCATAGCCAGAACAACAACTGCAATTTGGAATGTTTTAAGTCCAGAATTTCTTGAGGTGTGTATGAAAGCTACGTTCCTCATATGTATGTATTCTTGCTTTTTCTCCTTCCGTGAGTACTTGTGATTTGTATGTTGTCTTTACTTAAGTTTTCCACAATTTTTTATATACTGTAGGTAAACTTTTTTTATTTTAATTGCCAAGGCCTCTATGAGGCACAAAAAGGCACATTAGAAGTGCGCTTGTAATCGGGGTCGGATTTTTAAATAGACCCATGAGCTCCGAGCCTGTAGTGTCAGTTTTTTAAAGGTTGGAACAAGATTCCAAAAATGATCCGATGTGCCATGAGCTAGTTGATTTTGCTGGCATAAAAGTGGCACTGAAGTTCATTAGAATCTATGAATCAAAACAAGAGCTGCTCAATATCCGGCCGCCATCAACTCACTAGGTACTAAATCAATTAGCCTTAAAGTTGTAGGCCTATTCATGTTATGTAGGGTTCTCTGTGAGTCCTATTCCACAAGATCCTGTTTTCAGTAGTAGCTGGAAACAGCTTGCCTATACAAAGCATTTTTCTCCCCACTTAGCACCACAGATGGCAAGGAGTTTGAGGTGGGGGGAAGAGTAGAGGGGATAGAGTATTGTATGAGAGTCCTGGGTGAGGGTTTTGCAGTTGTAATATACAATATACAGAAAAAAATATTAATAGTAGCGCAGCGGCGCTGAAAAATGTGTATGAAAGGTTGTTTAGGACACACAAACAAACAAACAAACAAAACTAATGTTTCTCAGGCACCGCCCCATCCTAGAAAATGCTTTGCATTTTTTTCTTTTTTAATTTTTGAAGACAAAAATGCGTACCCATGGTGCATGGTTGTCAAGTCGGTATTCTAGAATGACGATTATGGACCTGTGGCATAACTAATGTTAACGATTAATTAGTTAGTTAATCATGTAATTAATAAACAATTATAAATATTAGTATTAATCAAAATCACATCAATACATATATTACATATTAATCAAACTTCTAGCACACAGAAATCCTTACTTTATTTTATATTTACTGAGTCAAAAAAGAACCAAGTCAAGTCACTATAGGTAAAGAAATATTGTGAAACAGGTTTGGATAATATATTCATGGTCAGTCAGACAGGCAGAGTCATGCAGCATGAGCAATAGCAAAACTTCTAGAAGGATGATGCAAACGCATGCAGCGGCTGATGTAACACATGCAATAGGATGATGAAAACATGTTGCACAGAATCTAAAAATAGTAACATGAGGTAGTGAAAAATGACATCATGCCTATTCTCCTAAAAAGTATAAAAGGAAGAGAGGAAAGCAAATAGACAGAATCCAGACCCCAGATCCTGACCGAACTGCTGCTTCCTAAACGTGCTCATTGCTGCTGATGCTCAGACGTCAACATCCGAATTTAAGTATCATTCTGACTTATATAGAATTATCATAACGTTAATCGAATATAGAATTTATCTATATCAAGCTAATAATTAGCCTAAATATATATTCCATAAATCAGTTATCCAGCCTGGCCCAAAATCCCGAATTATAATTGTGAATATGAAATTATCATGATATTAATGAATTATTGATATTCATTTATTCCTGGCTAGGATAAATGGCAGGACAATTGTAAACCAATCACATAATTAAAACTGGCCTTAAAGAAAACTCACTATCGTCTTTATTGAGTCTATATATTTTAAGATAGAATATTATTAAATTATTGAATATTAGTCATTCTTGACTTATGGCTATAGTTGGTAAAATAGGCCAACTAAAACCATAACATTGGTGTTCAGAAAGTGTGAATTTTAATTCTTGGAGTCAAAAGTACTCATGTGCCTTTACTTGGATTGTTTAATCGAAGGCAGAAGTTTTATTTATTTTTCTGGTTGGAAACGGGATTCATGGTTATTGGTTCTTGAGTTTTGGCGGATTGCAGGCATTAATTTTATTGATTGTGCGAAATACGATCGTTGATTGATCATTGATAAGAATTGAAATTGATTTTACGAAAATTGAGATTTGGTAAATACGAAAGTGAACTTTTCAATTTAGCTACTGTATTGCTTGTACGTCTCCCACCCCCACTTCTGAAGGCAAAAAATGCCTAGAAATAGAGCTCGTGTTGCTCGAGGGGCAGTGGGTCGCTCATCAAGAGGCCGAAGACCCCTTATACAACAGAAAAGGATTGGAGATCAGAATATAGCAAATATTTTCCCCAGAGGTATACCAGTAAAATGTAGGCCGGTAGCACGCCAGTTGAGTGATCCGGAATCAGATCATACTAATGATGTGCAAAATCAAATCGGATATATGCCTCCTCCTTCCCCAATTGGGATATTACCTTTGCTTATAACTAGTAGTCGTTTAGTTTCAGATCCGGATGATCGCGGGTTAACTTCTATTAGCAACAATACTGCGCAAATCCATTTACGAGGACAGTCTGTGTCTTCGATTGCAAATATTCCCCCAACAATTCCGACAGTGCCTATTCAGGTTCAACACCAAGTCGATAATTCAGCCCTTAATCAAACTTTGGATCACATATGCGCTTTGTTACAACAATCAGCTGATAATCAATTGGAGATGTTTCAACAAATGGCCGAGCGTTTTCATGCACAACAACCGATTGCAGCTCAAAATCGTTCTCGACTTTAGGACGACGTTAAAAGCGCCAAAAAGGCTATATAGTCGTTTGCTGCTGAAGAATCGTTGGATATTTATACATTTTTATTAATGTGTGACAATTTGATTAAATTAGACCCTTCTCTTTCCCATGGAGAGCTCATTGCGGCAGCTAGTAACAAATGTACGGGTAGGGCGGCGAAATTTTTAGCTATGAACCCCTACGTATCTAGTTTGGGTAGTTGGGCTAGTTTTAAAGAAGCTTTAGTCGACAGATTTGGTGATGGTGCTAAAAGCTTGACAATGGGAAAATTTTTCAAATCTAAACTTCAACCAAAATGAATCTTTAGAAAACTTTTGAGCGTCTCGAAGTGTTGGCATCCGCTATATGGATGGTTAGGCCTGAGGATAGCGAGGAAGATAAATTGCGTAAACTCGCAGCGAGAAATGAATGCTTAAAGGCAGCCATTATCCAGCCGATGCCACCCGAAATTGAGGCTCATATATCGGCAGTTAAGCCAATTAAATACCATGATATGTACAATGAGGCCATAAATAAAAGGGCAATAATAGAACCATTGAGGGGTCTCGGTGATGATGCCATCCTGGACGAACTCAAGTCACAGGGTGTTACGGCTGTGAGGCGTTTGACACGGAAAGGCGAGAATGGTAATAATAGTAATGGTTTCCGGTTTTCTCCGGACAAGACTGTGTGCATCCACTTTTGCCGCCAACGAACACTGCACCCAGATCCTTGCCTATACTTGGGACAGGCACAAATTCCTGTTGTCCCACAGGCACGTTTCCTGGGTCTGGTGTTCGATTCCAGGTTGTCTTGGCTTCCACACTTACGTCAGCTTAAAGACAAGGCTTTGCGGGCGCTTAACATCTTGCGGGTCCTGTCGGGCACTTCATGGGGTGCCGATCGCGCTGCCATGTTGCGCCTCTACCGGGCCCTTGTCCGCAGCAAACTTGATTATGCATGTATGGTCTATGATTCGGCTAGTGACTCCACTCTCCAGATGTTGGACACAGTGCATCACAGTGGCCTGCGTGTGGCGACTGGGGCTTTTCGAACTTCTCCAGTGGTCAGCCTCTATGCTGAGGCTTCGGAGCCACCTTTGGCCATTCGTCGGCGACAGCTTGCCATTCAGTATGCTGTGCGTTTGCGTGCTGTGCAATCCAGTCCTGCTTGGTCCATGGTTTTTGGGCCAGACTTGCGAGTCGGTAGACGCAGGGTGGGTAAGGGTGATTTCCGCGATAGGCTCCAGCAGTCCTGTCACGAGATAGCCTTTGAAATGCCCTGCGTCCTGAGGCTTGAGAGAATGCCAGTTGCCCCTTGGCTTGTCCCAGGTGGCAGTTTCATTTTTGCTCTGGCGTCCCTCCCGAAGGGTTCCACTTTACCAGCAAGGTACTTACAGGAGTTCCGGCGGCTGAGTTCTCAGTACGCCGGTTATCAGCGCCTGTTTACTGATGGGTCGAAGTCCGACGTTGGCGTGGCGTGTGCTTGTGTGTGTAAGGGTGTAACGATTGCCCATCGCCTTCCATCAGGCTATTCTGTGTTCTCTGCAGAGCTTTTGGCTCTTGGTTTGGCCGTGGAATGGATCCTTGACCTTCAGGGCACGCATTTCATTGTCTTTAGTGATTCCATGAGTGCCCTGGAGTCCTTGGCGAATTACAATCCTCGGAACCCCTTGACACAACGTGTCCAAGCTTTGCTTTCCCGCTTGCCTGGCCGGCGGAAAACCGTGCTTTTCTGCTGGATCCCGGGCCATGTTGGGATAGCAGGGAATGAACAAGCTGATTCTGCTGCGAAAGGGGCCCTTTCTGGCCCTCTCGGTAGGGATCTCAGGCTTGTTCCCTCAGATGCCTTTCCAACTCTGCGTCTGAGGTTACACGCTTTTTGGCAAACCTCGTGGGACAGACAGGACGGCAATAAGTTACGGGCCATTAAAGGCACTGTCGAGGAGTGGCACTCGGCGTGTCGCCGCAGTCGCCGTGAGGAGGTTGTGTTGGCCCGTTTGCGAATTGGTCACACCAGACTTACTCACTGTTTCCTTTTGCGGGGGGTTGACCCTCCTGAATGTTCTTGGTGTCGACGACCACTTACGGTCCGGCACTTACTTGTTGATTGTCGCCATCTTGATGGTGTTCGTCGTCGGTTCTATCTTCCGCATGACATTGCGCGTCAATTGGGCGATAAGTCTGTCCTCCTGTCCGGTGTTTTTCAATTTTTGCAGGAGGTACAGATGTATGACAAGATTTAGATTAGGGGTTTGAATAATATCTCTGTAATGTGTGGTGCAGTGGCAACCCGGACCACTGCACTGTGACTGAGGTTGGCGCTAATGACCAAGCTGTCGACGCGCCATTAAGCCTCAATCCCCCCCCCCCAATAATAGAAAGTCGAGTTGGACTCGAGGAGCCTAATGCAGTTGCCAGGGTAACGAACTCGAAACCTCAGAGCGAGGCTAAAGAAGCGAAATTGGAGTTCAACAACCTTGCTCTCGGTTCAGTACTCGAACGTTTGGAGAAAGCAGAGAAAACGCAAATCAAATTGAGAAGGACTAAAGATTCATTGGCGGAAGCTAAAATAAGCACAGTTGACTCAACACCCGAAAATAATAAATATTGTTTCCGTTGTTTGGTAAGAAATCATTTCAAAAGGGTTTGTTTTACATCGGAACATCGTTTGGAAGCTGTTCGTAATCGGAATAAACAGAGATACAATGCTGGGCAAAACTTTCCAAAACACAATAATTATGGCGGCCGCGGTGGTTTTCGAAGGAGGGGAAATGGCAGAGGAAAAAGGGGAAATTATTTTTCCGGTTTCGAAAATAGAGACTGCCCAGTTTAAGTCCGGAAATAGGCAGTTTTCAAACCAGCAAAATAGTGGTTCAAACCGTAATAATAATAATAATAACGGTCAAAATTATGGTTATCAAAACCAGTATTAACAACAACAGAATCAAGGAAGACAGAATTATAATCAATCACAAATCCCTCAGCATGCAGCTGACGTAAATGTCGAAAATTCAAATGATTCAAAAAATGGGATGATAACCTAGGCCAAAACAGGGACCCTAGGTTTTCACATGAACAGAAAAATGTTTCACAAGTGAGTTCAGTTCATGTTAAAAACCCTGTAGTTTCGGGACTCTTAAGTTCATAAACCAAACCCTTTAAAATTAAATAGAATTCAATTATTTTCAGAAGAACATGCGAACGTTCTATTGCATTAATTGTATGCTGAAGCTGACTGGCAACAACAGAAATTTGCTTTGCCAGATAGGGTTCTCGCTTTACCAAGATTAGCGTCATATTTTGGTAAGATTCCGTCAAAATTGTGACGACATCATTAGAAAATAATTTAGGCTTAGCAAATGTTTTTCGTGAATCACTGGATACTGTAAACAGTAGATATAATTTGATGTGATTCTGTGATAATCACACTGTTCGAGGACGGGGTGGACTCGACAGCTTTTCATTCCAAGTTGAATCAGATCGATACTAATACGCCAATAATTGTAGCTTTATTGGGTCGAAAAAGGAATGTGCAATTTAAACATACTGCCGACACTTTTCAGAAAGCCGAATTTGATTTGTTGTCAGGCTCATCTATCGGTATTTCTAGACACTTCAGGAAAATTGGAAAGTAAGAATTCCTACTGAACAATATCTGAATGATCCCACAATTTGTTTTACATGTTGGGATAGTGCTTCAATTTTAACTTTTAAGCACGATCACTCTTCCGCCGAGTCCGTAAATAAACACGGCGACGCCGACCTGCATGCCGGCGCTGACACAGGCTCTCCCTGGTACATGCAGAGACATCTAGGGGCGGAAATTCAAACTAGGGACAGCCGAGGCGGCTTGTCAGGTTACGATTCGATAGAAGGAGAAACAGTTGTTGACAAAGCTAGCACTAATGTTAATTGCATTAAAGACAAAATACCTTTTAGGGTATACTAGGCCTCATTAGGTGTTTAATATTGGTTCAATGCCAAAAGTTTGTTTATTAGATTCTGGGTCATCACTTTCGCTACTCAATGATTCAGTAGTACAGGAAATGTTTAGAAATTCCAGCTTACACTGTCGATTGATTAACTTAAAAGTTCCCGTAAAGATGGTGGGTGTCGGAAATAAGCAAATATCGACAACTCGTAAACTATTGGTTTCAGTTTCGAAATGCGGATTTTCAAGAGAACAGGAATTTGTTATAGTGCCAGATGGAAGTTTGGGAAAATTTCAGTCTTACTAGGTTACGACATTTTGTCAACTCAGCCTGATACAGTCAAATTAAATTGTACTGACAATATTTTGGAAATTGGTATTTTAAAATTTCAAATGTCGTCATTTGCTGACGAATCATGGCAAACTTATTGCCAGAATGGTGAAATCGTAAACAAAGAAGCTTACAGGCCGAGCAATGCTCGTATTGCCACTTTAAATGTAGATTCTGATGAAGATACTAGCGAAAATTCCCAATCTGCTCAGAATAATTCATGTTGATGTAGATGTTATATTATTAAGGGACGAATTATACCCAACAATACAGAGTCTAAATTAATCTGCTTGTTAAAAAATTCCGTATCCGGAATTTTCGAACCTGACAACGACAGTCATGATGTACGTTTTGCTCATGGACTAGTAAACACAAGTTTTACAGGCACAGTCCCTGTACTTTGTGTAAATTTGAGCGGATGTGACATTAAACTAGAAAAGGGAACGTTAATTGGCAAATATACCACAGCTTTGGCCGATTTCGGGATAGAAACGACTTCTGTAGACGTGTCAGTCGCCAATGCGGAACTGGCCGATCCAAAGCCTATTCAGATGTTCGAGTCGCTGGGAGCTTGAGGAAGATTCGCAGAAGTTGAAAAAAGAGTTTATTTTTTCTGATTTAGACGCAGAACAGAAATTCCAATTCTTAGAGATGTTAAAAACAAATCCAGAATCATTTTCAAGGCACGATTTTAACCTTGGTCTGTACAAAGGATACGAAGTTTCGATTGAAACTGGACGATCAGAACCTGTACGTTCGAAGCTTTACAGGGTGCCATTTCATCGGAGGGAGCTGCTGGACATGTAATGGGATCATAAAAGAAAATAAGAGCACTTGGATGGCACCCTGCCTTCTCGTGAGAAGAAGGCCCACTGGTTATCGTCTGGTCGTGGATTTGAGAGGCTTGAACTCGACAGTTGAAAGTGTGAGCATTCCAATCCCCACTGTGAGCGAAAGCATGGCTCATTTGAGCGGTGCCAAGTATTTTTCGAAATTAGACTTTAATTAGATTTTAACAATTGAAGCTTGCAAAATCTGCAGTACCTAAGCTTCATTTTGCTCTTACAACAGACAATTTTCGTTTACACGAGTTCCCATGGGGCTTAAAACGAGTCCTGCACATTTTCAATTTTTGCGGACATTTTAGGCGTTTATTGTGCTATTTATTTGGACTACTTGCTCCTGTCTAGTCCAGATTTCTCCGTACATATCAGTCATGTAGATAAAGCTCTAAGTCTAGTAGCAAAATCAGGCATGAAACTGTCTGCTCAAAAATGCACATTTGGTTGCAAATCAGTCAAATTTTTGGGTTTTGTGATTGACGAGAATGGTACCTGATAAAGAGAAAACAAGGGCTATGGCACTCTACCCTGTGCCTAAAACGCCTAAACAAGTGCGTTCATTTCTTGATTGTGTAAATTATTATCGTCGTCTTGTTTTTGAATTCGCTAAACACTCTGCTGTTTTATCTAAGCTAACAAGGAAGAATGTCAAGTTCGTATGGGGTAAAGCAGAGGTCACGGCCTTTAGGGACTTGACGACTGCTATGGTGGAGGCTACCACCCTTAAGCACCCCGATTTTACTCAACCGTCTTACCTCGAAACTGACGCAAGTTTAATTAGTCTGGGCGGATGTTTGTCCCAGCTACATGGAGGAATCAACTATCCTTTGGGCGCACTTCACGAACACTCACCCATGCTGAAAAATCCGAAACAGCTACTGTTCGCGAAATTTTAGCAATTGTGCATTCTGTGGATTCATGTAGGTGTTACTTTCTAGGTAAAGCGTTTTTCCTGCAACCGATAATCTCGCAGTATGCTATTTATACTGTGCCTCTAGCTTACCCCCGAAGCTGGAGAGAATACTATTGCAATTAAGGGAATATGACTTCATTGTTCGTCATCAACCCGGTAAATCACTCGCAGTTTCAGATGCACTCTCAAGAGTTGAGATTCCCGTTTGTGTGCTAGGGAGCCAGTACCCAGATTGGACACGCGCGCACCTAGCGGCGGAACAGAAAGTTGACGAATACTTGACACCAGAAATCAGAATTAGATGTCAACTGGATGAGGCAAAGGTTGACGATGAGTAAATAAAATAGTAGCCTATAGCATTTGCTTCGCCTATGGGCCGTTAACATAGCAGAAAGGCCATACAACTACACGCAACGTGGTTTTGCTTTTCTGAGCCAAAATAATCGATAGAAAATTTTAATAAATAGGTTAAAATACTTGGACTAAGTTCCGGTTATATATTATTAACTTGTTTTCAATAAATTCAAAGTATTTCAACATCAAATAAATTTTTCAAACGAGTTAAGTTGATCGGCGGTAACGCCTAAGGGAAGTGCCGATGACAGACCGGAAGGGAAGTTAACTGTTCGGAACGCGTCGCATTAGCGATCGGAAAATCACAATTTTTGGAAATAAATAAAGTTAAAACTTTAAACAAATATACCACGAGGGTGTTTTAGACTCTTATAAAGCACATTCGACAAGAAACTTACGGTTTAAGCAATTATTAAGGGACGTAATTGAAGCAAATGCCGGAGGCTCGTAACGATGTTTTCATAAAGCCAAGATGGCGTCTGGAACTGGTAAATTTTCACCCCGTGTGGTGTGGTTGTGAACCCTGTAGATGCACACGTCATCAACACGTGGACAGGCTAGTAAGCCAATCATGAGACAGGAAAGCTCTGACATCATTGTTTTCGTTTCATTGAATGAATTGTACCAATTCAGAACCAAAACAAACAGAGATCGTAAATGCAAGTCGTGTTTTGAAGAAATTAAGCAGCACATAAAATTAAAATCGCAAAATTCAAGTTGGATAACCAAATAAACAATTGGTAAGAATTAATCGAAAACAAAGTGCACTGTTCCTGGCTAACGATTAACATGTAGTAATAAACAAGTCATTGATAAACAATTGAAGTGTCATAACAAGCATAGCCTATCGGTAGAACTACTGATTTCCAGTTTCAATTTGTACGGTAACTCTCAAAAGCCATGGTAAGAATTGCGTTAATACGTTAAAACTGTAGCGCAATTCCTAACACAGACGTGAAATTACAAGTCAAGTACAATTTCAAACCTTACTTGTTTAAACCTAGGAAATAATGTAGGTCGGAGAACAAAATAGTTTTAACAATTTAATTAAAAAGGCGATTTTTTTTTCTCTCTTTGGTTTTAAATACATAGGCCGAAGCCTGTTGAACAAGTTTTACTAAACGAACGATCAGGGTAGGACGTTCGGTTTCACTTCATCACAGCAGAACCTGAAAATAAAATATTTTCGTTACTTCCAGAACTTAGGAAATTATTTCAAACTATTTTAGCTGAAATAAAACGTGCAGTTCATGCAAACAGTAAACTAGCATCACAAATTGAAATTATTAAAGGAGCGAAAAATTACGCTGCTATTGCAGGCAGTCTGAGCGTAATCTCAAGTATTCGCATAAATATTTGAGATTTTACCAAACTACGTTTTGCAGTCGTTAAAATTTACTTGGCATTGTAAGTTTCGGTAAAGAAAAACATATAGCCTACAGATATAATTACAAGTTTATACATTATTTCGGAAACAGGAAATTGACATAGGCTACCCTAAAATATTGTTCAAAACTATGGAATAAAATATCACTGAAATTAAATTACAGGACTTCAGGGAAATAAGAATTTTATGGCTAAATTCGTTTCACTAATTGTGCAGAAGCTGAAATTATCAAGTAAGGAATAGTAACAGTATCATTATTTTTCCATTGAAATAACAGTTTAGATTTATCATTGTAATGTTACGATATCCTGGTACGTCTTTAAGACAAGTATAGTAAATGCAGAAAGCAACTAGAGGAAATTAGTTTAAGCAAACAATTGTATTTAATTGGTTGCAGAAATTAAAATTAAATTACTTGGATCAATCTTGTCAAGTAGCCAGAGATTTTCTCCAAGTAACGAACAAACGATTGATTAAAATACGAAGTTCTGTAATACACAGAACAATTAGTTCACGGACCATCATCCTGTATAAATGTTGATTGTCTTGATCAAAGAACTCTGATCAATCTCGGCAAGTAGGCAAAGATGTCCAAATATTAAAATGGGGCTATAAATCACTTGATTAAGACATCACGCAGGATAAATTGGTGCCGGAATAAATATTGCTGATATGAAACAGTAAGGAATGCATCGCTAGGCAACCTAGCTAAACCAGTAAAATGTTCAGAATTCCGGTTAATGGAACAGAAACTAGATTAAAATAATACTGGAAATTTTTTTTTTTATCAAGAAAATCTAGCAAGCATGCATAAAATTATGGTGAAAAATTTTGATAGCGAATACAAATAACTTTTTTTATGCAACAAGTTCGCATGACAAATAAACTGAAATTTGGCTAAAAGTTCAGGAAATCAGCATCAATAATGAGTTTGTTGATAATATTAGCAATATTTACTTGCGTATTTCATTATAAATGTTGGTAATCAAATTAATTCTTACCTTTAAAATTCTCCGGGTGCTGGTGGGTCCGGTGACTCCGGACTGTCGGGAATCAGTTCTAGTTCCTGAAACGGAAATTGCTGGCGGAATCGGGATTAGGGCCGGTACGGGTCCAGGAGAAGCATCAATAGCTCCGCAAAGAGGGGCGAGTGCTGGCATGGGTCAGAATCCTGAGGCACAAAATAACCGCAGCAAAGTTCGGTCAGCACGGCTCTGGCATAAAATTCAATATAGTCCTCCCCGGGTTCAGGAAAGGGCAAATAACAGAAGGGCCGAGAGTGCTCGCAAAAGTACCCGTTCGTTTGTCGACAAATGTCAAAATGGGTCCGAAAACGGAATGATCTTATTTCCACAGTTTCATGTAGAATGTAGGTGGGCAGTGCATCAATCCGGGGATGGGCAAGGCAGATTTGTTGATAAACATTGTGCCAAATATAGGCCATTATTTCCACCCTTGGATATGAATACGTGGGTGGACAGCATCCGGGTTCGATGTGGGTACAGATTTCGGCTTTTTTTTTATAGACATATTGGCAAACAAGTTGCAATACCACTGAAATACACTTTCTCACTCTCATTCTCATCCGGGGCTATACCAAATTGTTGGTCAACAGCTAATGTCGTACCTGTTCATAAAAAGGGGAACTCTGCTGACCCTAAAAACTATAGGCCGATTTCACTAACTGCTGTGCCCTGTAAATTAATGGAAACCATAATCCGCAATGCAATGGTGTGCCACATAAACCAGTTCAATATTGTACATAATGACCAGTTTGGCTTCTTGCCAGGTCGATCTGCAGTTCATCAGCTTTTACTGGCACTTGAAAATTGGACCGAGGCTTGACCATGGTATTACTACGAATATTATCCTTTTCGATTTTAAAAAAGCCTTCGAATCAGTGGTACATTTGAAATTGCTGCTCAAGTTAAAATTATATGGTTTTGACGGTACACTACTAAATTGGATTAAAGCATTCATTTCCGGTCGTACACAACGCATTATTATTGACCGGGTTTTATCAGACTCCAAGGATGTTTAGAGCAGGGTACCTCAGGGTTCTGTCTTGGGACCATTACTGTTTGTCCTGTTTTTTAATGACTTGTCTTGCACTGATCCCAATGTTTATCAAGAGAAGTTCGCCGACGATCTGAAATTGCACTCCCCAATCGTTATGGAAGCAGATTGTAGGCAGCTTCAGGCATGTATTGACTTCATGCACAAATGGTCTATTGAATGGCAGCTTCCACTCTCTGTTAACAAGTGCCAGTACTTTTCGTTGGGTAAAAAAACTATCTCCTTCGACTATTGTCTTGGTGACACTGGTCTCCAAGCTGCTCAAAATTGTTTCAAAGATTGGGAGTTTGGTTCCAGTCCGACTTCAAGTTCACTACACATTGTGACTATATCACAACCATAGCAAATCGTAGGTCTGCAATTGTTCAACGTTGTTTTAACTCTGGAAATTCTAACACTAAAGTTTGGGCCTTTAAGGTCTACGTCCGTCCTCTTCTTGAGTACGCAAGCCAGGTCTGGTCGCCCAGACTGTTAAAGAACATTGGCAAGGTCGAGTCGGTTCAGAGGAGATTTACGAAGAACTTTCATGCTTTGCATGGTATGCCATACTGTGAACGTTTGAGGATCCTAAAGCTGGATTCTCTCGAATTGAGACGTTTGAAGGCCGACCTTATATTGCCATACAAGATTCTTAACCACTTGTTACCAATCGATCTACCGTTTTTCGAAATTAATACAGAGTCACGAACGCGAGGTAATCGTTTTAAATTAGTTTACCCGAAATTTTCTCTTAATTGTAGAAAATCCTTTTTTGCACTGAGGGTGGTGCCTGCTTGGAACTCACTGAGTGATCGCGTTGTCTCGGCCTCGTCGTTGGGCACTTTTCGAAAGATGCTATATGGGTGTAGCCTTAATGCCTTCCGTCTTCGACCCGAGTTTGGAAACTGATTTGTGTATTTGTTGACTTCTACTTTGTTTTCTGTTTAGTGCCTTACTTGTCTTGCTGTGTTTGTACCGTTAAGCTATGGAAGGCTGTCAGTGGTGCCTCACGGAACCATTGCTTTTCGTTATGCACTGTTGGGCATTAAGGTTTTTATTATTATTATTTTGTTTTTTTTTTAAGTGGTAACAATTCCCATTTTTGGGAAGCTTTTATTTTACTTCCTACCACAACCATACTTTGGTTCACATAACGATGCTTTTTAACCGTATCATTTGTTCATGTACCTCTTTATTTTTTACTTGGGCCAATCCTACAGCTCCTGTGTCCAACACGTTTGGCGATGCCATTGGGGGCCTTCCCTGGCAGGTCTAACCTTGGTGGTAAGGCATTCGTGTCCCCATACCTCATCCCATCACCTTACCTTGGCCACATCTCTACCTTTATGTGAGGTTATCTTCTGTTTTTAATTTGGGCTGGCTGTTAGTGATCCCAGGGTCCTTGCCAGACCTGTTGCTATTGTGACGAATTGTTTTTATTATTATTATTATGGCTTCTCGGGCCCGACAACAAGTGTAGAAATGAGCGGCGAGTAAAATAACAGCCGATACTTCATTTCGCAGTAAACTAATCACGGCAGCGGCTGATGGGCAAAAATGGTCAACAACACTGGGAGGTATATTGTCAGCCATTTCGATACAACTGATTGAAAATTTCGGAGCAAAGTGATTAGAGTAGCGGGTCCTTAGGTTTTAAAGGGCCTTTCCGACCTTGACAACAACCAATCAGGAAAAAGGTCACGATTGACGTAGTGGGTCTCTTAACCCTTCCATGAAAATAGTTACCCCATTCAGCATCTCGAAGTTTCTTCCCTAACTACTCCTCCTACAATCCGGGTTGTATAAGTCTTTAATACCCACATACAAAAGCCATACGTTCATGCCGGATGCTGACCTAGAAAAATCCAGTTCGATCTATTCATAACGAATTTCCCTCTATCTCCCAGGGGTAATCCTTGACCTTCAGGGCACGCATTTCATTATCTTTAGTGATTCCATGAGTGCCCTGGAGTTCTTGGCGAATTACAATCCTCGGAACCCCTTGACACAACGTGTTCAAGCTTTGCTTTCCCGCTTGCCTGGCCAGCGGAAAACCGTGCTTTTCTGCTGGATCCCGGGCCATGTTGGGATAGCAGGGAATGAGCAAGCTGAGTCTGCTGCAAAAGGTCCCTTTCTGGCCCTCTCGGTAGGGATCTCAGCCTTGTTCCCTTACAAGACAAGATTTAGATTAGAGGTTTGAATAACATCTCTGTAATGTGTGTTGCAGTGGCAACCTGGACCACTGCACTGTGACTGAGGTTGGCGCTAATGACCAAGTTGTCGACGCGCCATTAAGCCTCAATCCCCCCCCCCTTGTTCCCTCAGACGCCTTTCCAACTCTGCGTCTGAGGTTACACGCTTTTTGGCAAACCTTGTGGGACAGTCAGGACGGTAATAAATTACGGGCCATTAAGGGCACTGTCGAGGAGTGGCACTCGGCGTGTCGCCGCAGTCGCCGTGAGGAGGTTGTGTTGGCCCGTTTGCGCATTGGTCACACCCGACTTACTCACTGTTTCGTTTTGCGGGGGTTGACCCTCCTGAATGTTATTGGTGTCGATGGCCACTTACGGTCCGGCACTTACTTGTTGATTGTCGCCCTCTTGATGGTGTTCGTCGTCGTTTCCATCTTCCGCATGACATTGCGCGTCAGTTGGGCGATAAGTCTGTCCTCCTGTCCGGTGTTTTTCAATTTTTGCAGGAGGTACAGATGTATGACAAGATTTAGATTAGGGGTTTGAATGACATCTCTGTAATGTGTGGTGCAGTGGCAACCCGGACCACTGCACTGTGACTGAGGTTGGCGCTAATGACCAAGTTGTCGACGCGCTATTAAGCCTCAATCCCCCCCCCCCCCACACACGGAATTGGGAGTAGTGTAAAGCAATTAAAAGAAATAAATTCAAAAGTGACCGGCATAGGACCAAACATGCGTCACGAAATTTGAATAAAATGTAAGGAAATTAAAAGTGACCGGCGTAGGACCAAACACGTGTCACAAAGTACGAAATATATACTTTTACTTTAAAGAGAAAAAAATTCAAAGTGACCGGCATAGGACCAAACCTGCGTCACGAAATTGAATTAAAATAAAATGTAAATTCAAAGTGACCGGCATAGGACCAAACATGCGTCACGAAATTGAATTAAAATAAAATGTAAATTCAAAGTGACCGGCATAGGACCAAACATGCGTCACAAAATTGAATTAAAATAAAATGTAAATTCAAAGTGACCAGCATAGGACCAAACATGCATCACGAAATTGAATTGAAATAAGCGTAAAAATCAAATTGACCGGCGTGGGAATAAAAGCACGTGTCACGAATACTCACAGTCACATTGTTGCATTAAAAGTTGCGAGTGGCTTGGAGGCAACATAATAAGTACATTTATTGTTTTCTTCTTCTTTCCCTGCATATTAAAAAGGTCAATGGTCCCAGAAGGAAGGATGGGTCACTAACTTGGTCGAGGACCGTCGCCAAAGAAGATGGAACCATAAATACAATCCAAATGCATTAATTGGGAAAAGAAATATCAAGACAGTAAGAAATCATGGAAAATATGAAGCAAGGAAAATACAAGACTTCTCCAAGCATGATATGGAGAAGATCACAATGCAGAGGGGAAAACAAGATGGAGGGAAGAAAAGAATTCTTCAACGAAAGAATCCCCCTCCCCCCCAACCAGAATTGTACAAAGTTCCTATATGACTTGGTCCAATTATCTGATAGATAGTGACTCAAAATTGGTTGTAAGTAATATTTTATGAATGATGTGTGCTCAACATTTTCACGACATGGATTGGTGTGCATATGAACTGGTACAGGTTGTTTTACCTAAAAGAAAGAATAGGCCAAGAAAAAATAATAGGTTTTTTCCGGTACCCAGTCTTAGGATCGAAAATTGGGGAGTATGCACATAATACATGAAGTGGTGCGGCCTAATTTATAAAGTTTAGTTGGACAGGGCTTGGGAGACCCATTTCGGGTAGTCGAGGACAATGTTAACGATTAATTAATTAATTTCACATGTAATTAATAAACTATTATAAATATTAATATTAATCAAAATCACATTAATGTATTACATATTAATCAAACTTCTAGCACACAGAAATCCTTACTTTATTTTATATTTACTGAGTATATAGAATTTATCTATATCAAGCTAATAATTAACCTAAATATATATTCCGTGAATCAGTTATCCAACCTGGCCCGAAATCCCGAATTATAATTGTGAATACGAAATTATCATAATATTAATGAATTATTGATATTCATTTATTCCTGGCTAGGATAAATAGCAGGACAATTGTAAACCAATCACATAATTAAAACTAGCTTAAAGAAAACTTACTATCATCTTTATTGAGTCTATATATTTTAAGATAGAATATTATTGAACTGTTGAATATTGGTCATTCTTAACTTATGGCTATAGTAAAAAAAATAGTTGGTAAAATAGGCCAACTAAAACCGTAACACTAAAAGCTTATTGAGCATCCCATCATGGAAGAACCTTTGAATTAATTTTTTTAATTTAATATTGTCAGTCATTGGATGCAAGAAAATTAATTAAAATATTGGCTGTGTTTAGATTTCAGAGGAAAGGATATTCATCATTCCAATATCCTTGCAAATTTTCGACAGTCTGGTTTTTCTGGAGTTGGAGGGGTTCGGAACGGCTGTCTTCGTCAGGCTACCACATCACCGATCACTTCGTCGTGATTGTTCGTCTGCTTCGTCAAACTCAAACTTTCAAAGTAAGCGATGTGACATTTTGAAATACTGGCTATGTGTAGCATACCAAAAATACATTAATGCTCTTAAATGGAATTTTGGCACGGTATGAACTCCCAACGCAGACTTAAATTTCAGCTAGCACATTTGATGTTGGGTGTTTTCAAGTAATCCTTGGAAGATACACCAAGAGAATAAACAATATAAACACTCCACAAGATTTCACACCCGAGCTGTTCAAAATGCTAAGCCATCCAACGAAAAAAAAAGCCATTGTGTCCTTTTTTTTTAGCCTCCTACAACAGAAGAATGGGCACCGATTGTAAAGGAATTCTGGAGACGATGGCAATTTCCAAATTGTTTGGGAGCAATTGACGGTAAGCACGTCGTCATGCAGAATCCACGCAATGCAGGCTCTTCATTTTTTAACTATAAGCACAAACATAGAATAGAATAGAGGTTGTCGGCCAGTAAGCTATACAGCTTTTGAAGGCCCTAGCGGCAGATGTTAAGTGGAAGGAACCACCATTATAAACAATTGTTTTTTGCCGCAGGAGGGAGGAAACCGGAGTACCCGGAGGAAACCCTCGTACAACGGGCGGGAAACAACCGGAGAAAAACCCGTACATATACACTTCCCGTCCCAGGATCGAACCTGGGACTGTAGGAAGCCAGAGATGTACAGCTGGGACCAGGACGCCTATCGAATCTGACGCCCCAGTGCTCGCAGCTACCCGTGCAGCTACCCGAGTTTGATGGCAGTTTGTGATGCCCAGTACAGATTTACAATGGTTGACATTGGTGCATCCGGTAGACAAAGTGATGGGGGTATATTTTCTGCATCTGTGTTTAGTCAAGCAATTGAAAATCATCAGTTGCCAATACCAGCACCAGCTGCTTTGCCCAACACTGAAGTAGTAGCACCCCATGTGTTAGTCGGTGATGAAGCATTTCCACTGCTTTTTAATCTGCTACGTCCATATCCTGGCCGCTTTTTGCCACAAGATCAGAGAGCATTTAATTACAGACTGTCGAGAGATCGTCGAATCATTGAAAATGTCTTTGGCATTTTAGCTTCAAAATGGCGCATCGTCAAACGGGTGATTGTGGCAGATGTTAAAACAGTTGAGCGAATAATAATGGCGACAGTTTGTGTGCACAATTACCTGCGGTACCTTGGCGTAACCGATGAGTCAGAAGAACTGTACTGCCCGTCAGGATACGTCGACTTCGAAGACCAGGAAGGTGAACTACATGAAGGACAGTGGCGCCAGTTCCTCACTCATCAAGATGCTTTGCGCGATATTGGTACTCTGGGTAAAAACCAATATACACGGTTAGCTAAGGATACAAGGGAATGATTTAAAACATTCTTCAGTTCTGAGGCTGGCAGTGTTCCTTGGCAACAGGCGTATATAGCACACGGAAACCCAGCAAATCATCTTTAGAGATAATAAGCAAAAAAGGGAAAAAAACACGTGTTCACCAACATCAAAAGTTTGGCATACTGTATGTGAGAATGTTATGTCACTGTGTAGTTTCGAACACACTCAACATAATTAACGCACAGCGAAAAACAGTAAATATTTTCGCAAATTTTCAACAGCTATGAAAATCTTCGTAGGATTTTCCTACTGTCTTCATCAGCAGGGACTGTAGGTTTCTGCTGCGGAAAAACAAAAATTCCGCGCTCCGTAAATTTTAATTCTGTGATTTTTTTCTGCAACGAAGATATTAAGTTTCTGCGATAAACATTGTCAATTCCGCGGCAAAATAAATTATTATTTAACGAGTTTCGTGTAAACAACTATTTGCTAGTTGGAATTTTTGCTACAAATTAAAAAGAAAAAATCATTTTTTTTTTGGTCGACCTATTATTATATTTTATTAACTAGGCTAGTTGAAATTTTTTGCTACAAAATGTTAATAATAATAACACTTATTTGGTAAGCCTTGCTTCTTAGGCTACACTGAACATTAAAAAAAATTGCAACATATATTGACAAGCAAAATAGGCCTATAGCTATAGCTATAACTGTGCTTCATTGAAATAATAATAATAATAATAATATACAATTCACCACAGGAGTGGTAGGAGGTCAGAAGGGTGGTGAGCCACTTACACTGGTCCTTGAAAATTTTAGTAAAAAGAATGACTAATGTGTCAGAATTGGACGCTTAAGAAATTTAATAAGGTCTGGGTACTTGAGACGTCGTTTAAAAAAGTTTAGATTTGGAGCATCTACCACTTCCGCTGGAAGAGCGTTCCAAATGGGGACAGTCCGAACGGAAAAAAAATTTCGGCGACAGTCAAGTCGGGAAGCCGGGAATGATAATTTCCAGCCATGACCACGGGTGTTGATGCTTAGTGGGGCCAAATCGAAAAGAGGAAGATCGATACCAACTAAACCGTAAAGAATCTTGTAAACCATTATGAGGTCAAATTTCAGTCTACGAAATTCGAGTGTTTCGAGGCCAGACCTGCGTAGTCTTTCCTCATAGCAAAAATCTCTGAATCCTGGGAGAGCCTTAGTGAATCGCCTCTGCACGCGTTCAAGCAAATCAATGTCACGAACTAAATAAGGGGACCAGACTGGGGTGGCAAACTCCAGCAGGGGTCGAACAAATACCTTATAAGCCCAAATCTTTGTAGAGATGTTTCCTGATTTAAAGCATCTGTTAACGATTGCCGATCGTGAAAAGGCTGTAGCGCAGATTTTGCTACAATGTAGTGATGGTTTAAGGTCACTTGAAAGCCAAATACCGAGGTCGCGAACCTCGGTGGAAGTTGGTAGTAAGTTATCTGCAAGCAGGTAGTCATTTTGTGGCTCATAGTTTCCAACACGTAGGGTGTGGCATTTGTGGATAGAGAGTGGAAGTTGCCATGTATGGGACCACTGTACAACTTTAAGAATTTCGGTCTCCAATGCACGGTTGCAACCAACAGATAGAATTTCGGATCCAATTTTCAAATCATCGGCAAATTTATACCCGAAACTGTTTTCCCCGGTAAGGTCGAGGTCATTTAAGTAGATCAGAAAGAGAATTAGGCCCAGGACAGATCCCTGTGGGACACCACAAGGAACACTTGTCCAGGACGAGGATGTATCGTCCACGATTACCCGTTGAGTTCTGTCAGCCAGGAAAGACTCTAGCCACTTTCCAAGTTCACCGGTAATACCACACCCCTCCAATTTCAGGAGGAGTTTTCGGTGAATGACTGACTCAAATGCCTTTTTAAAGTCGAAGTATACCAAGTCCAATGGTATTCCAAGATCCCGCGCGCTCGTACATCTCTCGAGTACAGCCAGCAATTGGTGTGTCGCTGATCTGCCTGGGAGAAAACCAAACTGATCGCTTTTGATGATAGAGTACTTGTCAAAGAAATTTAGCAAGGTGTCGCGAATGATAGATTCCATAATTTTACAAGCCACGCTAGTAAGTGCGATCGGTCTGTAATTAGACGGATCAGATGTAGATCCCTTTTTAAAAACGGGGACTACATTTGCCTTGAGCCAAGGTTCTGGCAATTTGCCCTGAGAGTAAGAAATGGAAAACAACCTAGATAATGGGTAGATGATATTTTGCGCAATTTCTTTAAAAAGGAACGCAGAAAAACCGTCCGGGCCACATGACTTACTTGGTTTTAACTTGTGCAGAGATTTCAAAACCAATTCTGGTGTAAAAACAGTTTGTGGGCACGAAACACCCAAAGTAGTTAACTGACGTCTGGCGGTGACGGTAGATTCGTCATTTAAAATACTATTTGACGCAAATATATCACAAAACAATTGTGCTTTGTCCTGACTGTCTGTAAGGAATGAATTTCTAGATTTCAGAGGTGGTATCTTGCGCGATTTATAATTTTGTTTCCTAAAAAGTTTAAAAAGAGCAGCCTGGTTTCCCTCACGGAGGGTGGAAATTTCGTTAGCCGAATGCCATGCTTTAACAGCATTCGAATATTCAATCTGGGCGTTTTTGTAAGCAAGTAGAGCTTCATTGCTGTGGAGTTTCTTACAATTTCGCCATTTTTTAAGTTTAACTCTTTGGAGCTTCCGTATACGGCTTGGTGTAGGATTTTTTTTAAAACTTTGTATCGAAGCAGCGTGTGGCTGGTTTTGGCTTAAAGCCACATGGCCAGTAAGTACCTTTTGAAAGCATGACCAAGCATTCCCAATATCTTGGTGAATATCGAAAATTAGTTTTTCCCAGTCAACGCCCGAGAGTGACGCACGGAGACTATTCATATCGATCTTCCCCTTGTGTAAGAAACCAATGGGTTTAGAATTTAAAAAAGCTTCCTTATCTGAATAGGTTAAATTTAGAGAGAAGTTGACAGCACAGTGGTCGCTGTTTCCGATGTGTGCACCCACACAGATGTAAAAAACCAGGCGATCGTCGTTTGAAAAAATAAGGTCAAGTGTATTCTCCCCTCTGGTTGGTTTGTCCACTAATTGACTCAGACCGAGTGAAGCAATGAGATCAAGAAAATATCTGTGGTTTGTGTCACTGGCACAATTTAGATCCCAGTTGCCCGTCGAAAGGTTGTAATCACCTAGTACGATGTTTGAATGATCAGTTTAAATACATAATAACAAGTTGGGAAGTTGAAGCTTCGCATAGATTATGTCGTTTATCTGTTACAATATTATTGTACACAGAAAAAGACCTTTCTGCATCAATGGAGTTTACCGGAATGCACAGGAAAGACTTCGCAATTTTGGCTAGGGTTTGGCAGTCTGTCTTCCACTAATGTCCAAAACGCGATTACATCTTTACATTTCCCTTTCATGTCGGTAGAGATGAGGAGGTACGAGGTCCACTCCGATTCCACTTCATCATTGTCAAATCCAGGAATAACGGTGTATTTCGCCAGTTCATGTCCTAAATTTGGAATCTGTGCTGGATCCAAAATACGCAACGCTTTTAAAAACTGAAGCGGTTAACTGCACAAATATTTCTCTGCTTTGTTTACTGCAGCACTCATGGCATCTTGCATCATTTTACAAAGTCGTTTGGCATCCTTGGCACTATTTTTTTAATGTGTTTTGTGTAGTCTTCCAAGGCTGCAGATTTGAGGTAGTTTTTCAATCCGTGAAGTGTGTTGGATGCTTTGTGTGCTGCCAAATTGTGACTTTCCGCTTCAGTAAGTGTGGCAATGACTTTTTCACCAAACACACCAACAAATGTTACCTGAATTTTTAGTTCTTGGCCGTGACTACTGAAAATTTCTTGAAGTTCAACAACTTTTGCTTGGTCGCCATATTTTTCACCAATGTCGTTAACAGTTCTGGATAGTGATCCATGTACAGTGAATGCTGTTGGCAGGCTTTAAGCCAAGAATTCCAGTGAGTGATAACAGGACAGGGAGGCATCTAGGGATTCGTAACACCAGATTTCTGCAGAAATTGAACATAGAATTGTTTTTTTGCAGCAGATAAACGAAAGGTTTTTTTCATATCTGCAATGAATTCGTCCACAAGCTTTAAATTTTTACGTAGCTCGTCCCCAACCAAACTAACAATGTGTGCTAAACAAGGTATATACACACTATTGGAGCAAACTGGTTTTATTATTTCGTTATAGGCTTTCTTCATGTATTTAGCATTGTCCTACACAACACTAATCACATCGTCAAACTCGACACCGAAGGTAGTTAGGGCCTTAACAGTTTGTTTCCCAACTGTTGCGTGGTTTGTCGCCTTCAAAAACTCGCAGCAAACTAGCAGGGGCTTTAGTTTTTCATTTGACGAAGTTTGGAAGAAGTTCATTTGACATTACAACCAACAAAACGTTTAACACCATCTTTGTCCGATCATCCGTAGTTTCATCTAACACTACTGAAACCTTTTTCTTACACAACATACGTTTTAGTGAATCGCAATGGTCTTGAAACACCTGTGGAAGTCGATCTCGTAAGGCTTGAGATTGTGGTATGCTACCCCCATTACGCACGTGTTGGTTATCGGCTTTGTGTAAAGGAATATTGGCGGCAATAAACATTCTCAAAAAGTCAAACACTATTTCGTCACGCACTTCTTTAGCATGCACAGCACCTTCAAACTCGATGTTATTGTGCTTTGGCGTTGTTGGGGTTGGCGATTGGTGTCCGGATCTGCTTCTTCGGCCAGTTTTTTGGCTTTTCGCTTCCTACGTCCCACGCCGCCTAGATGATCAACGATCGTACTATTGCGTTGGGGGTCCACATATTTTTCGCACCAGCGACAGAAAAGCTTCCCTCCGTCTTCGTACATGTCCACTTTGTATGTCTTTGCCCTGTCTTGCTGTTTTATTGCCAAGATGTGACGGATTACGAGGCAATACGCGTCGTTTTGGCTTTCGCTGGGGCTTCGTTGATGTGGTAGGAGCCATGTTGAATCGAGCGTTGCACAACGACACCGGAAATTATAAGTGCGCATGTGCGTTGGACCGGAAATGATTCCAACAGCTGCGCCGCGTAGTCGTACAAAGTTGACTATGGTTGCATTGCGAGGCGCTTGTTGCCGTCATGACGATGTTAAACGGGAAACCACGCTTTTCTGCAACAAATGTTTAATTACGCGATAATGGCAATTTTCCGCAAAAAATCGCGGAAACCTACAATCCCTGTTCATCAGGCATTACGAAAAGTTCACTTCTAGTTACATCACACTGCACTCGTTTAACGCTGTGATGCACTGTGATGTAACTAGCAGTGAACTTTTCTTAGTGCCCGATGAATACAGCAGGAAAATCCTAAGAAGATTTTCATAGTTGTCGCAAATTCCCGAAAATATTTACCGTTGTCCCTGTTTTGAGACATGTATTATGTGGATGCGTTGACTCTCATCGCCACGCCATTAAGCCTCAATCCCCCCCCCCCCTCTCATCGTAACCAAAGCGATTTCACAGTGTAGTGCCAAATTACTGCACCAGTTATTGTACCATCAGATGTGGTGTATGTGAAAGTGAAGAAATGCAAACCGTTTTTATGTCAAGTCTTTTGAGCTCGAAGTATTCGGTGTTAGAATATGCACTTATTTTTAAAAAAATTTTTTGCAGTTCCCAATTTGTTAAAATTTCCTGATTTTGTAAACAGTGAGACATGCCAAATAAAAATATAGATGTTTTAGAAAAGAAAGCTGATTTATTCCCTTGGTCTGGTAGTGTAAGGCTTAAGGCCGCCAACTGACTGGCAAAGCCCACAAAATCACAGTACTTTAAAAATTTTCGGCCGAAATCCTGGCCTTCGTCACAAAGTTTGATGAAAAACGATTGAAACATGGAGCACCGCGCCATTCGACGCGCCATTAAGCCTCATCCCCCCCCCTTTCACAACAAGCTACACCCGCCGTCTTCAAGGAGCTGTGCTGCATGTGTTAATCATTTTTCTTCATCAAATTTTACGGTTTTTTTTTACGAAAAATTTTCATTGAGCATTTGTTCACAGTACCACAGCTCATCATCATAGCTGGACCCTCGCTCTTTAGTTCAAAACGAAAAATTCTGTTTTTTGAGGCAGACACCACACCAAATGTACAATTTCACACGATATTGGTGAATTTTCAGCTAATCACAATGTGAGTGTGGTGGATGATTAGCTGAAAATTCACCAATTTTCTCTGAAATTGTGCTTTTGGTGTGATGTCGCCTACAAGAAACAACCCACCGGCATTACAGCAAATACCTTAATTAGGTAAAAAGGGCTGTTGTTAATTTCTGGCATGCAGTCTCGGACACTTTAATTTTGAGAAAGTTGGCCACATGACAAGCGAGGGCTTGCCAAGTCCTTTTTACCTAATTAAAACAACAATTCGGTACTAAACATAGGGCTGTTGTGATACAAGTATCTGTATCGATATCCATTTATCCATTTTCGACCGAAAATATGGTCGTGTTTGTGCGACCTTGCGCAGTTTCACCTTTTGTACCTGTAACATATGTGTTACTACACATGTGGGTTCTAACTTAGCAAAGGCCCACACCATCAAGGTGTGGTTGGACAGAGTAACGGCTAGAGGAGTAGTTAGAGCTAGGCAACAACTGCAAGGCCAGCAAGCCCTTATATACTTTATTATGCATTAGACACCCTAGTGGGTCTGAATAGATATAACAAGAATGAAAGTAGCTAACACTAGTTAGCTACACCTTAGCTCATACACTACACTCACCCCTCCTGAAAAAGGTGTGTTCGTGCAGCAAACACACAAAAAAAAAACCTATGTACAAATTATGTCCAATATATATACAAAAAACACAATCCCTAACCCCCTAAGCTAGGTTAGCACTTGCTAACACTATTTTTTAAATCCAATTTTACACAGAAAAATATCCCCCCAAAATTATACACGTAACCAAAAACATTTACGTATAATCTGGGAACACACGAGAAATACACTGAAATTCAAGAAAACCATAGAAATAGAAATAAATAATATGGTGGCTGCCCAACGAAAAACTACTAATCTTGATTTTTCAAAGATCAAGTCGCCGCCTCTCTGTCCGTGCTCGACCGCTCCTTCGAAGCACAGGTGCATCCCCAACAATAGTTTGTGGTGGAATTCCCCCCAACTCACGGAAAGTTTGTTTAGCTGGCGAAGCTTCTCGTAGCAGAATAGGCA
>JAHWFP010103724.1:7534-25966 GCA_023313725.1 Lithobius niger | reverse complement strand
TATTTATTTTACATTTTACCTTTTTGACTCGAACACCATTTTCTGCAAGGCTGAGCATACTTTAAACAATGCCTGGTCATGCCCCTCACCTTTTCCGGATATCAAAATATCATCAAAAAAACGTTGTGACTTAGGAATATCCTTCAGCACATGTTCAATGCGCTTCTGGAAAATTCCAGGAGCACTTGCTAGGCCCAATGGAACTCTTTGCCACTGGAATAACCCTAAGCAGGTGTTAATTGTAAGGGCGGGTTTAGAGTCTTCTTCGAGCTCAACTTGCAGAAATGCATCACTCAGATCGATGATCGAAAACCTGTCACTACCAGCCAGTTTACCAAACAATTCTTCCGCTCTAGGAACGGGGTGGTATTCTATTTCTAACTCTGGATTGATTGTTGTGCTGTAGTCGCCAACAATCCTAATGTTGCCGTCAGGTTTGAAGACCAACACTACTGGGGTTGCCCAGGCACAACAATCTACCAGCTTTAGAATCCCCTCCTGAACCAATCGGTTGATTTCAGACTCCACCTTGCTTCTAACAGCTAGATGCACAGGTCGGGCCCTGCAAAATTTAGGTTTGGCCTCGGCTTGAGCCTGGTACTGGCTTTGAAATCTCTGAACTTTCCCAGTCCCGGTTTAAACAAGTCGGGGAACTTTTCAAAGATGTCCTCGTCAGTAACAGAGCCTACAAAATCAGTATCAGTTTCAGGATCACGAACTTCGATGTTAAAGAACTGACTCGGGCTTAGTTCAAATTTCCTAATCCACCCTTTTCCCAAAAGGGCAGGTTCATTGCCAGGTGCCACTACAGCACTCAGTTTCTCAACCTGGTTGTTCAATTTAACATTTAGTTTTATTACTCCTAACGGCTTGACTACCTCCCCAACCCACAATTTTAGCGTGATGTTGGCAGGAATTAATTTAACATCCGAAAAGTAACTATTATACCAACTAAGAGGGATCAGGGTTGAATCACAGCCAGAATCCACTTCAAGAGGCAATTTATGACCATTTAATTCACAATGTACAATCCACTTTGTTGAATTGACATGTGAATAGGTCATGGTCTAGATATTAGAGCTCAGGCTATCATCCGACTCAACACAAGTGGCGCCTGAATCTGAATTTCCAGATTCTTCTACATGATGTGCTTTTTTTTTGTTATACTTAAATGATTTCTTCTTACCTGAGTTATCTGCCCTTTTTGGCTTAGGAGTAGTGGTGCCCGAGCAGCTACTAGCGCCTGGTTTCTTGCCAGACTTGCATACTCGTTTCAGGTGGGCCACTTCCCCACAAATTGAGCAGGCTTCCCTCCTCCATTTGCACTCTGTTTTCACGTGATTTTTGTATCCACAACAATAGCACGTTAAATCCGCCTTAGATTTAAAATTTGGACGCTTATCTCTTACTTAGTGAGTTGATGACCCCTGAAAACTACTAACACTTTGTTCAGCCCTTTCTTGAGCAAGTGCAACCTCGCAGGCTTTGTCAAACGTCACTTTTTGCGGCTCCATTGTCATAAGGGTTTCCTGAGCTTTTGCATTTCGAATTCCAGAGACAAACCTGTCTCGCAAAACCTCCTTTAGGAACTCCTTATATTGACAATTTACAGTTAAACGTTTCAACTCCTGAATGTACGTTGCAACATTTTCACCCGGGGCTTGCACTCGTTGCATAAACTGAACTCTCTCATAAATAAAACTAGGACTAGGATCCAGGTTACATTTTAGCAACTCATCTATATCGTCAAGTGACTTAGATGCAGGAGCATCAGGCGAGCATAGATTTATCAACAAGCCATAGGTCTTTTTACCTATGCTTGAAAGGAGTATTGCAACTTGCTTTTCATTTGGCTCGTTCTAAATATACTGTCCAGCTTTCACTAGTGGCATCAAAAGCCTCAAACTTTTTGTGTGTTCTTGGCGGTGCTTCACCCATTCTGACCAAACCCTCAGACACACTTTCAAAGCTTAAATTACTAGTATTAATACTAGAACTAACAGAAATCAAAGACTCACTAATGGTACTCCAACTACTAGACGTATTTAGACCAGATGCATTAGCTGAACTCTTAAAAGTTACATCTTCATCGCTGATAAGCGATAAAATAAGTAGAAAAATCACTACCTTCAATGTAGGCCCAAATAGCCTTCCCATTACCTTTAAGAGTAATTTTAACTTTAAACTTTTGAGCAGTAAGTTTAAATAACTATCAGCAACTTGCGTATTCTGTAGTCTTTTCAAGTATTTAAATTTGTTTACAAATCTTTACAAAATATCACTAGCTGATAACAAGAACACGCTTTGCACACAGTATTCTTTTTAACAATTAATCTGCGCTTTACTCAATTCAACCTGAAAACAAGTCATGAGTTTTTAACAAATCAACAAATTGGCTGCCTAAACCCCTACTTGCACGCAATGCACCGCATTCCCACCGACACTATGCCAGCAGAATGCTTTTTGATGTGGCACACTTGCGAACAAGTCTTCACCCATATGAGGGACTTAAACTCCTACAAATACCTCCAAATCCAAGAAGAACGGGTAATCAAACGTTCTCCTTGCCGGCCGAACAAGAAATCGCTGATCCAACGTCTACTTCGGCTGCTTTCAACTGCTATCCGAGCTGCCACCTCAGAAATCAGTCTACTAACAGTCGGTCCTGGATTTTTTTTGGTGAAGTAATCTTCATTTGCCTAAATTGGTTCCCCATAGCAATTAAGCCTGAGTTTGCCAATTGTCTAGGTTGCAATTCCAGCCTGGAATCTAATCCAGTTCTGGTATGCTGTTAAGTTAGTTTTTAACTAAATCATCCTCGTCGCCAATGTAACATATGTGTTACTACACATGTGGGTTCTAACTTAGCAAAGGCCCACACCATCAAGGTGTGGTTGTACAGAGTAACGGCTAGAGGAGTAGTTAGAGCTAGGCAACAACTGGCAAGGCCAGCAAGCCCTTATAATACTTTATTATGCATCAGACACCCTAGTGGGTGTGCATACAACTAAACAAGAATAGATATAAGGCCACTTGAGGTATCCACTTGAGATGTTAATGAAAGTACAAGTTAGCTACACCTTAGCTCATACACTACACTACCGACATGAATTAATTTTTGTTGTCTACCAGTGTAAACTATCACCACTTGTTTGCAAACTCAAAGTCTTAATTTGACTAGGCTATACTGGCATTGGTTTGATTCAAATAAGCTGTTAGCACGTGAAGCATTGGTATTCAATCAGTTTTGCTGACACTTGTCTTGCCAGTAATGGTATACGGATTTAAAAAATGGTATCGGAACAGCCCTACTAAACATTATTACAGTTAAGGCCACTAAAAAAAGAAAGTTGTTCCGGGTCTTTTTCTTACAAAAAAAGTCTGTGCGGTCGGGTGGAATTTTTTTGTTGTTCAGCACAATTTAGCTTTTTAGGTAAAATAAAAAATCATACCTCGTAATTTTTCTTGCCGCGTACGTATCCATATATTTATTTAATGGCAAGAATGGCAATTTTATATTCTTATGCTTAATCTTGAACACGTGGTTTTCGAAATTTTGGTTTGTCTCACCGAATGCAAGCAATTTCAAAATAGTCCCAGGTATTATTGCTCGCCTTGCAAATTTTCGATAATCATCAACCACTGCCAATGTTTCCTGCAGACGATTATCTTCATCAGGCTTTCTTCCAAAACTTCTCGCTCTTCATCACACCGTCAAGTTGCTGCTTTGAAATCTGGTGGTTTGTGGCCACGGGTATTTGTAGGGCCATTCCACTAGCTTTCAAAATTCTATCACAGTTCACTTCTCAAGGAACTGGAAAGGTAGATTTGCAGGTCCCTGCATATTCATCACCATAGTCTTCTGTCGGACATGGTGCTAAATAGGCAGGGGCCAGAGGCGCCTCAAATGTGGGTCTTTTTCAAGTATGATACGAGTCGAGTATGTTATGCCGTCTCTTTATGGGTGGGCAGCGATGCTATGGCGAGATGAGACCGATGGCATCGCCGCCCACCATAAGGAGAAGGGCAAGACACTGAGTAAGCCGGCACAAAAACTGTACTTATCTCAAAGTCGAAAAAAAAAACCTGCATTTGAGGTTCCTTGAGTCCCTGGCTACTCATCACCATTTCGGTGAGAAGGGAATGCTGATAAATATCCAGGACCTGTAAATCCAGCTATCCAATTCTTAATCAGAGGTGAATTGCGTGAGAAACTTGAAAGCTAGCGGAATGACCCTACAAATACCGGAGGCCACAAACCGCCGATCAAAACAGCAGTCCAAGTTGTCGACGCGCCATTAAGCCTCAATCCCCCCCCAAAAACAGCAGCATGACAGTGTTATGAAAAGTGAGAAGTTTTGGAAGACAGCCAGACGAAGTCAGTCAACTGCAGGAAACATTGGCAGTGGTTGATGATTATCAAAAATTTTCAAGGACTGCAATAACTAGGACTGTTTTAAAATTTCGTAAGGTGAGAAAATCCAAAATATAATGCCTTATGACGCTTAAAAAACGAAAGCTGGTTCTCGGAATTTTTTTTCAGAAATATGTGTGGGTGGGCAAGCAGAATTGTATTTTTTATTTTTCTGCCCTGTTCACCTTACATTTCGGCGAATTAAATTTTATTTTGAGTAAAATAAAGAACACTGCCTCACAATTCTGCTTACCACGTGTCTGTACATTTATTTAATGGCAAGAATGGTAATTTGACTAAGGACCATTTTTGATCTGCAATTGCTTTTTTTGCCACATCATTTCATTTTTTTTCCCGTCAAAAATCCGGTGCAGCGGGGCCTTGAGAACCAACTGATGTTTTCCAATGGCCTAATAATCTATTTTATTTAAACACAATTGCAAATATACAGTAAAGGAAGCAACATGTAAATAGCATGGATGTATTGGTAAGCTTAACGTTGGCGCAATGGGAAAAAAACTACACTTAAAAATCACTATCGGTGTTGGCCAGCACCGTTTGTATCTCAGCCATCACTTTTCGCTGTTTTTTCGGCGGCAGATTCTTAGCAGATCCGCAATGCTCATGGCAAAGTGATGTACTGCGTCTTCCTTTGTTTCTGAAACATCTGTCTTTTTGCATTGCTCCATTAGAACTTCGTACAAATCGTGTTCGCTTTGTGCGAATCTTTTGACTGAAACAAAGAAACGGTCAAAACACTTTACAAAAGGCTTGCATATAATTCACGTTAATACTAAACCCTAGCAAGGAAAAAAAATCTCACTGCTATCTGGCATTAAAATAGCTGCAATACAATCTACCCGATTAAAATCCTACACCAGCAATGTTTCATAATTTGCTTTTTGCAACACTGACCAAAGAACTATCATGGCATAAAATAAGTACATTTGATACAATACGTACTGGAGTCGTGCTCCGTTTAGGTGCCTAGAGGAAAAATTTGAGAAGCAGCGCATCATATTTTGGGGACTTGATTGGTCGAAAATGAGTGCCTCAATTCTCTTTAGCTGTATTCTTTGTGAAAACAGTGTACACAGTTGATGATTTGGAGCAAAAATTTGTTAGCACCATGATGCCATTTTTTGTGTGCTTTTTTTTCCCTTAAACGAAAGGAGAGACATCGTCTAAAGTGCTGTCAGATTGCTCATATATCACTGCAAGGACTATACAAGTCGGAGTGGACTGAACTTTGGCTCGTCAGAGCAGCCCAATGCCCTACAAATACCGGAGGCCACAAACCGCCGATCAAAACGGCAGCATGAGAAGTTTATCACTGTTATCATAAGTTTGTTTATTTAGGTAGAATGTTGATATATGCGATTTTACTGAGTGTTGGATGACCGCGTGTTACGAAAACAAAACCTGTCGAGAAAGTGGATCTTTTAAACACACCTATTTTGCAAAAAATCACTGATTCAGCAATGTAAAATGCTGTTCATTGAACTCCTGAGATAAAGTATACATTTTGAAAAGGATCAAATTGGATTTGTCACCCCAGTGTGTGGAAACAATGATTTGAAATTTTGGAAGCCGCTGCTGCACCTTCTCCTTAGCAAGTGGCATCAATGGCAATGACAGTGATGCTCATTTGTTGGACTGGGAAGCAGATCCAACTTGATTCTTTTCCACGTGAATAATCCCAAACAAAATATATGTTTTCATAATGTTTACATTCCCTATTCAAATGGATCATTAAACAACCTAATAGAAAAAAAACATGCCAATTGTGCTAATCGTTTTGATAAGGGCTACTTCAATAGCCAATTGGTTTGGTGTTGCTTGACGAAAAATTAAGCGATCAGTAACATTACTTTTCACCAGTGGACATTACGTGTGCGTTGCGACACTAATTTTGTTTTACCAATATAGCTAAAAACCCTGGTAGTGGATACACTCTCCAACAGTACCTGAGCTGCTTGACAGTTATCTAACAACCCAGACTACTAAACAAGCATTTGCGATATTTGTAGCATATCTGGTACAAATGTTACCGTTTCGGAATGATGGAGGCTGAAAAACTTACCAGGAGGTTTTGCCTTTGGTTTTGGAGTGGTCGTAGCACTTGAACTCGAACTTTCATCTAGGCTGCTTCCAGGCCGTTGTGGCAAGGCGTCCAGTGTTGTGGCATCTACGGGTGCGTGAACTGTGAATAACATTAAAAAATATGAATTTTTGTTAATAATTGTCCCACAAACAAAAATTTAATTCACCTAAAGGTTTATCAGCAAACTGGATCATGCGAGTGAGTGGATTTAATTTTTTATCTAAATTCTAATCTACGCATATCAAAAAAAACTTAAGTCAAAATAAAAAAAAAATTATAATTAATTTTTGTATTCTGAAATTTTATGCTGAATGCAACGAACAGGTGTCAGTTGATTATTACTGGACACAAAGCAATGCAAACAATATTGCATGATGCAGCAAAATTTTCATGAAGGGGATAAAAAAAGGACTCCACACGGCAGAGTTTTTGACATGCGGGCAGTTCTATTAAACTAAGTATTTTTTATAATTTCCCTAAAGCACCGGTGAAAACAGCTTAAATCCACTACAAAAATAATTAGCCCAAGAAAATGGGACCAATTCAATATTACACTTGCTGGAACTTTTTCAAGAGTATGAAAAGTAGGCCTAGTACTGTGTTTAAAAGTTAAAAAAAAAATACAAACAGTGGCCTCACAAAAGCAGCTGACATCATCTGTACCATTAAAATCCAATTTTATTTCGATTAGAATAGCTGCTTGACAATTACCTTCCACTATTGCATTCATATCTTCTACTTCTGGAGGAGAATTCTGTGAATTGTTGCTGGAGCGTCCCTCAACATTTAAAGGGATTGGCTGCTGTCCAGCAGCAGGCATATTACGATGGTTCTGAAAAACAACAAAATGTACATGAAGATATCACCATGTAAAATATTTGCAAACAAATTATCATGCCTAATAATTTCTCAGAAGAGCAACAAGTCAAATCAGCCTAGTAAAAGAGATCAGATTATCAATTTTTTGTTGCAATTAAGCAATCAAGTTTGATTATGTGCTAGATGCTTAGGGGATTCACGCTTTGATTTTACGGATCAAACTTTACTTGTGAATCGTGTAGCTGTTCTTACCTGCGTTGCACAATGTGGCACTTCAAGAACGACAAAATGTCCATGAAGGGCCATGAGGTCTTTTGCCCGCCGGGGTCCCCGCTGCGTCCTTTGCAATTCCGTAACTCGCGGCCTTACCTTTCTCTTAGATACTTCCATTTGGTGGAACATTCAGCTCCTGTTAAAATGATATAATCTTTCATTAAGAAAATGCAGAAAAGTTGACGATACTAGCCTATAATGCAAGGTAATGGGTCTATTGTACAATGCAATTTATTTATTTGGGGGGAGTGAAATCGCCTAATAAGGATAGGCTGCATTGAAGCAACAGTGGCCATGAGAAATGCATTACGCCTTTCCATACGTACCAAATTTTAACCAATTTTCTTGACACCAAAAAAAAAAAAAAAGTATAATGCGTAACAAAAAAAAATAGTGTGCTTAGAGGAACATGGCTTAAAAAATAGGCTCAGTACGTCGGAAAAAGATTTTTTTACATTTTTTAAACATTTTTCAATGCAGGCCTGTGGTGAAGCATGTTCTGCATACAACGCGTCACCCTCTTTTTTTTTTATGGGGCCTAGGTTTATGCTGAAACTTTTAGAGTAGCAAAAAAACTCAGATTTGTTGTCAATTTTTTTTTATTTATTTGTTTATTTTTTTAATTTTATTATGCGGTAATAAGCCTTGGCGCAACTTATTCATGGTTTGTACAAAATTGAAAAACAGTAACTTGATTTCCAAGTCTTCATAGTGCTTGAATTCCAGTTTTCAAGAGTGAGCAAGGCTAGCTTTTACTTTTAGACTTCAGTTGTCCGAACTTTATTGGAAAATTATCTGAATGCCATATTGAAGTTATCAAAAAAAATTTAGCATTTGCTGCAGTTTTTTTTCTATGGGGGTGGGGGGGGGGGGGGCTTCGGGAAGAGGGTTGTGTTTAACATTACAGTAGGTTCATGTAGAATGACCGAAACGTTTTTAGCGTCACAGTTTGTACCAGGTTCTGTGGGAACGGCTAATTTTTTTTTTCCAGTCTTAATTCTGTTTTAAAGCCAGGACTTTGACCTAATTGTGCATCGATATTTTGAGTTATAATTTAGTAAATAGAGAGCTAGTTATGATACATTTTGTTGGTACAAAAGCCAACTGCTTTTCTTCACACCTAACTGGAAATTACATTACAAGGAGGAATGTAGCCTATACGAAAAAAGAAAATACTTTTTGAAAAGGATTGACAAATAGATTTTGGCAGAGTGTGCTAACTCTGCTTATTTCATTCTCCTACTTCCTCCAAGGAATGCAAAACATTTATTTTTGTAGCTGTGTTAATGTCATCTCGCTGTAACACAATTTTTTGATAAATAATAGCAGAATGTGTTTGGGTTTTCCTGTTGCACTATAGTATCCAATGCTAAGTTTCACTTTTTTTTGGGTGCCGTTAAAATAAAAAGCACTAAATTAAAATGTATTTACTTACGGAGGGTTGGGGTGTTGGGGGCTAACTACGCAACATATTTATGCTAGCTCCTTTCGGGGTCATAAAAAAATAAAAAATTTGTGGATCTAGTAAGCGAGAGAAGCCACATTCACCGAGAAAGTCCTGTGTAATCCACTATGGTTATCACGTGAATTATGTCAACTTTTCCCTATTTGCTGTGATCTGCTGTGATGCACTTAAATACGTAATGTATCCGAGCCATGCTGTCGTTTGGTGCCCGATATTGACTGCCCGATTAAGTATTGGTGATTTCATTCAACAAGACCCACACAACAAAAAGTGACGTACACGTGCTCTAAAGAATATTATGTTCTATATTATGTGTAGGTACATACCTGAAATACTAAGCTGCAGTCCTATGGCGATAAACGTTGCGTCTTTTTTATGTTGATCCCGGTAATTGTATCACAAATGTTCATTGGGACGAACAGCATTTATCAAGGCTTCGAGGTTGTTGTCTGCGGCCATCTTTCTTTTCTCCTACGGGACCAAGGGACGGACCCAGAACTACTTGCCTCTCATTGGTCGGTTGGTGAGTGACGTCAGCGCCCGCTACGTCAAAAACGAAACTTTGCGCTTGCTGCGACCGACGGCGAACAACCAGGGACGTCGAACATGACGCCATTTTGACGTAATCGGTTCCATGTTTGTACACGACGTGGCCAACAATTCCGTCAAAATCTCGTCATGTTCGACGTTCGTGTTTGACGAGCAACTCGCCCCAGGAACAACTGCCTGAGGGGTTGGTTGTCATAGCGACGGTGGGTTGTAACTTAGCGGTCGTTCATATCGTGAATGGGCTATTACAGTGTTAACAACGTAACGCGCAACGTAGCGTATATAGATCAGTGGTAGTAGGAAAGGGACAAGAGACGCTGTTGATGAAGCCAACAGCGACTCTTAAGCAACTTGACGTTGCCATGGTAACATGATTTTAGGCCTAATTTTCATTTTAGGCCTAATTTTAAAAATGCAGTTTTAATTTCGTAAGTAGCAGATATAGGCCTAATGGATAATTTGGTTCGACGGTAAGCGTATTCATTCATGCAACAATGCGATGAGACTATTTTAAACGAAGCTAAAATTCATTTGTTTTTATTGAGTGTTATCTTAGGATTTTAATTCTACGATCAAATGTTATTATTTAACTTAGTTACCTCGAAGAATTCTATTAGCTATAAGGAAGTAACGATGTTTTAGTTTGCCATGTTTTGTCAATTGTTGGGGAGGGGGTGGGGGAGACGTCACAAAACAAGGTTAAGGCGATAAGAAATTTAAGATTAACTCACGTTTAAGTACTAAATCAAAATTTTCCCAAAAAACACCAAAATTTACAAAAATCACAACACTTCACCCAACCCTTTTATTTATTTTGCAGGGAAGCCAACCTGAAAGATTTTGCAATTTTTCACTAGGAAGCAACACACTCTTTAACAAAGCACCATTTACAATTTGATATTTCAATCCACTGATACATAACCATTGCCAAGAAGGGTACAAAATATGCAGTTCAAAATGTTGAAAACAGAATTCACAAATGGGCGAGAAAAAATTCCAAGATTTTTTTTTTCTTTTTAAGACCTTAAGAGAGAAGTCACGTTCAAATCGACAGGATCCCCAATTATATCGCTCATTAGGTTGGAATTTAAGGCAGATATCTTCCCATGACTACATAAGACAGCGGGGGTAGTATAAAAATGATTCTCGCTTGGCAAGGGAAGTTTGCCAAACTTCAATTTCCCTTACACGTCAGAAACGAGTCCGACGTTTGAACGTATGAGATGTTAGAAACACCGGCTGAAAGGAAAACACTTGGCAATTGCTTACATATGCTAGGGGTAGAAATATTCAAGATAAACTCAGTTTTCATGATTTATTTTAAATATTCAATCACAATCGCAGTTTACAGGTTTAAAGTCTTGACAAGGCATTAGACAGGGAGTTAGTTGATTGGAATAAGCTATTTGCGTTTGGCAAGTGATTAATGGCGGTTCTTCACGCAACGGGTTTTCAAATTATTTAGCAGCGTCGAGCACTGAATAGGCCAAGTACAACTAGCGGCGCCTCCCACGCTAATCGTTAATTAAAACGGTAGAGCTTCTCGCAACGGGACAAATTTTGATACACAATTTCATCTCGTGATGGAATACGGAAAACCAATGGTACACATTGATCCAATGCCGAGAACTAGAACGCCGAACGATTAAACACTATGCGGGGATAAACGGTAGAGTTCATGAAAAACAGGCTCTCAATTAGCCTACGTCTATGCTCACTTTTGTAACACACGTAAGAGAACAGGGATTAGGCTTCATACAACCTTATGGCTTCACCAAAAGCAAACCTCGTGAAAACAAACCATAGGCATGGCCTGGTTCGATAAAACTAAATATCCCTCGCCGGCAGCAAAAGTTACGCAAGTATAATTCACATAGCAGCTCTTATAATTACCTTAATAATCTGAAGAATAGTGGCTCGCTCCCATCCCCGAAGACTTGCACGAAAACTCTGTACGCGTCCGTACAGGTAATCGGTCTCAGCATACAAGAACAAACAGTGGACCATGCCTTCTTCACAACTCCCAAAGTGATAGAGCCAGCGGCCCAAGCAACTCACGTGACCATCGTCGGGACTTCTAACAACCAAGAACTGCAAGGCGCAAAGTGAGTGATGTGATTGAGTGAAGTCACAAACGATATCGAGGCAGTATTTATGTAAGAATAAAAATTAGCATACATGATACTTAAAGAATGATTAACAAAACAAGAAAACAGAAAAGAGGGTTTAGGTTTTATTGTTAAAAGCTAATAAATTCGCAAATGCTCAAACTCTGCTAATATGGCTTTAAGCAAATAAACTCGAAGAAAACTTACTTTAAAATTATATAAGTTTATGAAACTCAACACCAGGATTAAGACCAAGGGTCATTGAGAATACTCGCGCAAAGCGCAAGCTTCAATGGAATCCAGGGAGCGTTCGTGAATCCAGCCGAAAGTAATTGACGGCCAAGAATCACATCGCGAGACGCGACAACATATTATATTACAAACAAAAACCGTTAAGTGTGCCGTAAAAAAAGGGGTTCTATGATTGATGTTTCGTAAGTTACGTAACGTATATGATTGGTAAAGCACAACAGCATTTAAACAGATGCAATTTTCTGAATTGTACATTTGATTATTTCAATTAAAAATCATCAATTTTTATCCGTGTACATTTTAACAAGTAAAATGAAACTTCAATCATATAACCCCTTTTTTTACGGCACACTTGATGTTTTTGTGTGTAATCCGTGTACCTTTTTTACGGCTATGGTGTTGCGCTATAAAGGTTTACGCATGCAGTCGATTATTGCATGCACGAAGAATGGATCTGGAGCTTGCTGAGTGGCATTGTTCCCTAAATACAATGGTTAAATGTAAAACAATCAAAATGATCGTTTAGGGTCCCGGTTGAAGCCCAGGGAAATTTCTGGCTCAGATCATGTTTCAGATTTTAGGTAGATGCAGTAGTTTTTTTCTGAAACCGTATCAGCCAAGAAGAACAAGAACCAGAACAACAACAAGTGAAACAACCCGGACCACTGCACTGTGACTGAGGTTGGCGCTAATGACCAAGTTGTCGACGCGCCATTAAGCCTCAATCCCCCCCCCCACAACAAGTGAACAGTTTTCAAATTTCTGTGTGGCTTCCTACGTTTACTCTTGCACGGAATTGCATAAAAGTTGGTATAAATTTGGTCGAAATATATTGAATAGAAACGGAGAAATTAATAGTTTTAGTTTTGCTGGAGAGTGGACTTCAGCCGTGTATGACATATCGCGGAATGACTTTTTTATGAAGTTCTTTCTTGGATGGCGTAGGTTTTTTTTTTGGGGGGGGGGGGGGGGAAGCGGGGGCAAGGGGAGTTATGACAAAGACGTTGGGAATGCGATGAATGAATGTGCTTGAAAGGAAAGTTCACCAGCAGAAAAGCAATTCATTTTTCTTCCGGGGAGGGGTAAAAAAGAGGGTTACCCAAGGGGTGCCAAAAGTGTAGTAAGCAAAGGGCGCCTGTGCCATGGCACAATGGTAGTATGGCCAGTCCGAGCCTGTAATTAGGGACTCATTATATTCAATTCTTGTTTGAGTTTCCATAATAGGCCTCAATGGAACTTAAGTGAAGATGCATTGAGTGAAGTGTAAGTACAGTATTGGACAATGAAATTTAGACAGAAATATATTGGCTTCTCTGCTACGCTCCTTTGTGGATTACTATCTTCGATTAAGTTCGATTGTTTTAAGATATTGCTTTCAGAAAAGACGAATATGCATATTTCTTGTCCCAGGTTGGGTGAGTGATACACTGTTAGGATGAATAATTACGACATTAAGTCTATTTTAGCTGTTAGACACTCTTGAACAACGAGTCCATTTCTCGCACGCGGGTAAAGATGGTTTAAGGAAGTGACGATTTCCAGACTGAGCTTTAATGATTTAGTCTGGTTAAGGCAAGGCTTGGTACGGTTTAAAAATTGCCTTAATGCACTTCAGTCCTTCGTGGGTGTGAGAAAATAGTGATCATTTTCGCTTTAATGACGTTACTTCGGTAACTAATCTTCACCGACAAAATACAAGCTGCAAATGAAAATTCCGGACACGTTTGGCTTAGTTTTCGTTTTACCTTTAACTATTGACTGAACCAGCGGCGGAATCGCCGAAGGGGGGGGGTGGAAAAGGCTTGGCCAATCCTCGCCCCAAACCAACCAAATCCTATACTAAGAGTTTCCCAGGAAAACGGCAGAGCGCGAGTGCCAACGCGTTGCCGTGCACTTAAGCTTCTGAGATCGCCCACTAGATTCCACTACTAACAACTCGCCTCGCAAACGAAACCATTATCAAAACGAAACTAGGACGAAAGTAGCGCAACACAGCGAAATACAGGACGAAGTTGAGCATCTCTTAGCATACATACCAAAAAAAAAATGCATTTTCAACGTTATTTTGCCGCTAAAGAAGAACCAAGGAAATTTACCATTACTTACCTAAGAAGCAAATATAAGAACCAAAACGAACTGGGATCGAAGCTATTTTTCTCGCTCATGTATCTCAGTTGGCCTTCAGAACAACTGCAAAGCTTCGAAGATCGCCTATAGATGTCACTACACGACGATTGCTTCCGGTTCACGCGGGGTTCACAACCATCATACCAAAAAGATGACGGCCAACGAACATACACTTACGAACCATACCTCCTCCCATATTTGTAGTCCTTCCACTGTTTGTACTTTAATGCTAATTCAATGTATTTTACTGTTGTAGAGAAAATGGTAAATGCACTCAGGATGCAAATAAATGGTTTGCAACTAGAAGTAGAAGAGTTACGGCTGGCCAGTGATGTCAGTCGTAAGCAAATTGTCACGTTACTTAATTAGGCCTGTGTTAGCTACATTTGACTGTAGGCCTAGCCGACTGCATTTGACTGTTTAATTTTTTATTTACGAAAACAAAACCATGTGGGTGCTGCAATCACTTATAAATAAACTGTTGCCTCGCATCTCACCAAGCTTCCGGACTTCCGCCCGCACCAGAGATCTCTCTCACTCGCCCCTAACCGTAATGGCAACAGCACGGCAATGAACCAGGCTTCATGCTGGCACCGAATGCGGCCAGCTAAAGGGAACACTCCACGACTAAACTCGCGGTGATGTGACAGATGATGATTGAGAACAGGAATAAACCTCTGAACACTAAACAAGACTTGTAAGTAATTCAGAACAATGATCTAACACAAGTTCGAGGCGAGCAACTGACGACAACAAAGACGTCAGTCAGCTCACCTCGTGGCCCCTAGCAGAGTAATGAAGCAAACCAGCGAAGAGCTATCAGCCAAGATGAGAGCTGCAACATTTTGGCGCCCCATGAACAGGGACTGAGCTTCAATTGTCCGGAAAAAAATTTTTCCACCTCAATTTTGTCGAGCCCATAACTCTAAACCAAACCCTTAGGTAGCCTAACGTAAAAAACTGAATTTTACGCACGTGGTCGTCATCTTCGTTTTATGCATTCCAAAGAAGCATCAGTGCCTTATCTCCTGACAATCAGTGTTTAAATGTTCGGATCACAACGAGAACTGTGTATTCATGTCATGTCTAAGAATTCTTAAAAACGTATTTGAACCCGGGCGTTTCCTTCGAATTTTGTACGTCCGAATCGGTGCACGCTGTCAGGATAAACGACCTGCATTTTTCTCTGAATTTTAAGGTGCACGGAAAGTGTTTGTTTACTGCCCCGAAGCCCCGAAGTGGTAAGATCTTGTCGAATTACATTGTGACGCCATTGCCTCGTTGGGTCCTGCCACTCCATTGTACTCCGACCTCTTCTCGCATGCAACGAGACGAATTTCGCCACGCACGCAAACAAAGATGGCGGTGCCCATCGTGCAGCCACGAAATGGCAGCGCTTACAACCGATCGTTGACAGTGACCAACTTAAGAGTTTATGCACCGATCATTTTGCATCCAGCAAATTAATTAGGAGGTACTGGCACCCCAATTAGGATTGAACTTACGGATTCGCATCACGAAGTCGTATTTTATTATTTTTTATTCTCGGGAAACTGCAGTTCAGTGATGAATGAAGGGCAGGCTATGGACACCATCTCGTTTGTTTTTTTCTAGCGACGTATCCAGTATCTCGCAATGTAATGCATCGCAAACGAGCATTCTCCTACAGATCTGTTTAAATTGTGTCATAATGCTACAAATTTCGAAATGTTGCCCCAAACCCATGCCAAAATTTTGTCACAGACACTAACCTACATCATGTACCCTACCAAGCCTCTTCGTGTGGTTGTGTCAGGGATTAGTGCAACTGGACACTGTGCTGCATCCAACATGTGTCACTCTTCTGGGATCTCCAACTTACTGCAGGCCATCGAAGATTTGCACGGGTCTCGAGTGATGACCATTATGATCCTGGTTTCCTCGGGATTAAGCGTAGAGAAGAGGCTCGCTTTCTTGGCTTTCGCTCCGATGGGCTAGAGGAGTACAATTTACCATTTACCTGGCAGGAATTTGTTTCAGCTTTGTCCAAGTCGCATGACTCCGCCCCGGGGCCTGATGATGTTCACTATCAACTGTTGAATTATCTGACCCTTGCCTCCCAGCAGTTCTTGCTGGGGATGTTCAACCGTGTGTGGGCAGAGGGCTCTATTCCAGCAGCGTGGAAGACAGCAGTGGTCATCCCGATTGTAAAACCGGGCAAAGACCCTACTTCTCCTTCCAGTTATCGCCCAATCGCTCTGATTAGCTGTGTCTGTAAACTTATGGAACGGATGGTCAGTGAGCGGTTGGTGTGGGTGTTGGAATCACGGGGATTCTTATCTGTGTCCCAGTGTGGCTTTCGACGGTTTCGGTCAACTATCGATCATCTAGTTGCCCTTAAATCAGATGTTAGGGAGGCTTTTCGCCTGTGTCATCATCTGGTTCAGGTTTTCTTTGACTTGGAGAAGGCGTATGATACGACATTGCGTTATGGGATTCTCCGTAATCTCTATAACTATGGCTTGAGGGGACAGATGCCATTGTTGCTTTCTGCTTACCTCTCAGGCCGTTCTTTTCGCGTTCGTGTCGGGGCGACTCTTTCCCGCCCGTTTGTCTTGGAGAATGGTGTGCCTCAAGGAGGTGTTCTTAGTGTTGTCTTGTTTGCTATAGGGATCAACCCCATTGCTCAGCAAGCTGCTGTTCCCCAGTCATTGTTTGTCGATGACTTCGGCCTGCGCTTTCGGGCAGCTCGCATGCAGACCTGCGAGCGGCAGCTACAGCTGGCAATTAACAAAGTCCAGACCTGGGCGGTAAGTAATGGTTTCCGGTTTTCTCCGGACAAGACTGTGTGCATCCACTTTTGCCGCCAACGAACACTGCACCCGGATCCTTGCCTGTACTTGGGGCAGGCACAAATTCCTGTTGTCCCACATGCACGTTTCCTGGGTCTGGTGTTCGATTCCAGGTTGTCTTGGCTTCCACACTTACCTCAGCTTAAAGACAAGGCTTTGCGGGCGCTTAACATCTTGCGGGTCCTGTCGGGCACTTCATGGGGTGCCGATCGCGCTGCCATGTTGCGCCTCTGCCGAGCCCTTGTCCGCAGCAAACTTGATTATGCGTGTATGGTCTATGATTCGGCTAGTGACTCCACTCTCCGGATGTTGGACACTGTGCATCACAGTGGCCTGCGTGTGGCGACTGGGGCTTTTCGAACTTCTCCAGTGGTCAGCCTCTATGCTGAGGCCTCGGAGCCACCTTTGGCCATTCGTCGGTGACAGCTTGCCATTCAGTATGCTGTGCGTTTGCGTGCTGTGCAATCCAGTCCTGCTTGGTCCATGGTTTTTGGGCCAGACTTGCGAGTCGGTAGACGCAGGGTGGGTAAGGGTGATTTCCGCGATAGGTTCCAGCAGTCCTGTCAGGAGATAGCCTTTGAAATGCCCTGCGTCTTGAGGCTTGGGAGAATGTCCCTTGGCTTGTCCCAGGTGGCAGTTTCATTTTTGCTCTGGCTTCCCTCCCGAAGGGTTCCACTCTACCAGCAAGGTACTTACAGGAGTTCTCAGTACGCCGGTTATCAGCGCCTGTTTACTGATGGGTCGAAGTCCGACGTTGGCGTGGCGTGTGCTTGTGTGTGTCAGGGTGTAACGGTTGCCGATCGCCTTCCATGAGGCTATTCTCTGCAGAGCTTTTGGCTCTTGGTTTGGCGGTGGAATGGATCCTTGACCTTCAGGGCACGCATTTCATTGTCTTTAGTGATTCCATGAGTGCTCTGGAGTCCTTGGCGAATTACAATCCTCGGAACCCCTTGACACAACGTGTCCAAGCTTTGCTTTCCCGCTTGCCTGGCCAGCGGAAAACCGTGCTTTTCTGCTGGATCCCGGGCCATGTTGGGATAGCAGGGAATGAACAAGCTGATTCTGCTGCGAAAGGGGCCCTTTCTGGCCCTCTCGGTAGGGATCTCAGCCTTGTTCCCTCAGATGCCTTTCCAACTCTGCGTCTGAGGTTACACGCTTTTTGGCAAACCTTGTGGGACAGACAGGACGGTAATAAGTTACGGGCCATTAAAGGCACTGTCGAGGAGTGGCATTCGGCGTGTCGCCGCAGTCGCCGTGAGGAGGTTGTGTTGGCCCGTTTGCGAATTGGTCACACCCGACTTACTCACTGTTTCCTTTTGCGGGGGGGTTCACCCTCCTGAATGTTCTTGGTGTCGACGGCCACTTACGGTCCGGCACTTACTTGTTGATTGTCGCCATCTTGATGGTGTTCGTCGTCGGTTCCATCTTCCGCATGACATTGCACGTCAGTTGGGCGATAAGTCTGTCCTCCTGTCCGGTGTTTTTCAATT
>JAHWFP010103723.1:0-16931 GCA_023313725.1 Lithobius niger | reverse complement strand
AGTAATCTCAGGAGTGCACGAAGGACAAGGATTAAAGGACTCAATTCATGGAACGATAAAAAGCAACATCAGGAGTGTGTGAAAGACAAGGATTTAAGGACCTATTCTTGATACGACAATAAGTAATGTCAGAAATGCACATATAGGGCAACGAATAAAGAAAGTAACATAAGAAGAGCACGAAAGACAAGGACTTGACGGCTAATTCTTGACACTACAATTAGTAATATCAGGAGTGCATGAATACAAGGGTTAAAGGACTTTTATTCTGTGGCAAGATAAAACGCAATTTCAACAGTGCATGAGAGTCAAAGATTTACGGACTCCCACGGTTAAATTATAAACCCACAGACAAATCAACAGTACGTCAACTTAAGCGTTTAGTCTATTGACTCAAAGGGGTAAACTTGAAGGTCTTTGAGGCACACGAAGAGTAGAAACGTTGAAGCAAGACTCTCAGTTTCTTTCGTAAGGGTGTTTTATTAGTTCATACGTTTTCATCCCGTGTTTTAACCACCACAGTCTAATTAACATTACTGCAATTTAACCGTAAAGCGTATTCGCTCAAAATGGTAAACTTGAAGGCCGTCGAGGCACGCCTCAGGGTAAAGAATTTTGTATGTGTATGTGTGTGTGTGTGACATGGATTTGTAAAGGCATCATTTACTTGTCAATGAAGTCATTTTGTTTTCACTCATGCCTAGGTTTCAACCCCAAATACCCTTACTGTTTCCACGATTCTATATTGTGTAACGGGTGATGAGGGAAAACAGTACGTTGCACCAAATTCTAATATAAAATTCTTGTTTACATTTCTGCCACTGATGCAAAATTGAATCACGTTTTCTCCAGTTACATTATTTACGTTTGTTTTTTTATAATTTTTTTTTTCTTTGGTGGTACGGCCGTGTTTCAGCTACGCAATAACAGGTCAAACGCCCAGATATTCTCTTAGTCGACAGAATATGAAAAAATAATGTCTGTCCTACGGCTTCCATACACATAACAAAGTTGGAATGCGGATCACGGAGTTTAGCGTTCGGAACTAGCGGAAATATCTGACGCTTGCATTGCTGGAGGGCACGTAATAAAAAAGCTGTGCTTTTTTTTTTAATATACCGGAACATACGCGCACTTTTTGAATTAAAAATATTCCAACTCCGTGGCATACCGTAAGCCACGGCATTTGAATAGTTCGTTTGTGGCAGTGTGACCGTCAATTCTTGTTTGTCGTCGCCGTAATGCTCTGTGCCGCCTAGTAGGGACCCGTAACGGAGACGAATTAACATGGTCATCGGTTCTGGGCACTCATAACGACTCTGGTCTCGCCTAAGTAGCGCATGGGTGTACAAAACCGTCTGGTAAAAGCTGTGACTTCTTTGCGTGTATGTAGTACGGCATACGTTGCCAAGCGACGGCGAGCTTACGTCCGATTACGGTTTTAGATCGCGACCACTGATTTGCAAACCCACGAAAGTTTTATGTGGGAAATATTCGTTAGTTTTAAAGTAAGTTTAAACTAATTGTTTTAAGTTTTTAAACACCTTCGCAAATTAATTAATTTGTAACATTTTTATTTCCAATGTAACGTTTTACGCTATTGCGTTTTTGGGACACGGCGGGGGGGGGTAGAGGAGTGGCTTTAGCCAACGCCATCGGCCGACACCCAGTGAAAAGAGGTAAATCAACCACGAATCAGTACATTTCAATATGCCGCTCCTGTACTGCCAGCTTGGACGGGGGCGGGGGGGGGGGGGGGGGAGGGCCCCACAAAAAACCTTTTTAAGACTTCGCAAAACTAAAGGGTTTTTTTTGGGTGGGGGGGGGCAAAAAATGTCAGATGCCCCTCCAGAAAAAATGTCTCGTAACGACCGTATAGCAAATGTTATTTCTGCCAGAATAATTAAGCTTATTAACTTTTTTATGCCGCTGCCCAGACATTAGTTTTGTTAGGTTGCGATTTGAAGCCAAGTGTTCAATTGTCACTCGTCTAAAGGCGCCGATTCACCATTTCGATAGCGTTGCCCATATTCTAAACACAGCATCCACGTTCCAGATTTTCTCCGTCATCCAATAGGGTGATGTCGGTCACTTGATCTTGTTTTAGTTATGAAAATTTGCAGCACTGCAGCGAAGTGTTGTTTCATTTTTTATTTATTTTTTTATTTTCCGCTATTTTCTTTATATTGATCGAAGGTTCTACGATGCTGCATCTAGGAGTTAAAAACATGAAAAGGCGCCTGTAAGGTGAGCAACCTGGACTATCATCAAATAGGCCTAACACCGAAGTGCAACGCTTGACCAAAGGAGAATACTCTATGGACTAAGTCCCTACGGGATTCAATATTGTCGTATTCGTTTCGAAAGAGGAAGAAAGCTCGCCAGTTCTTTCTTGCGATAGAATCTTAATAGTACTTAAGAAGAAATGTAGCTGTAATAGTATTTAGCGTGACGGAACTCTGCTTCCCTAGATACGCCCAGGTTGAAGTAGGGGAAGCCGGGGGCAAAGTGGATATAGTTTGTTTAAGTGTCTATAAGGCTTCGGAAAACTATGAAAAACTGGTAACGATTTAAGAAACATCTTTTTTTTTTCAGAAAAAAAAATTGACTAATAGCGTTGTTTACAGTATTAATAGTTTTAAAATTCAGTTTTTATAAAAGTTGCATTTATCCACTTTGCCCCCGGAACCAGGGCAAAGTGGATATGTATTAAAACTCAGTGTTTATAGCACATCAAAAAAATGAAAATCGTGCCACAAAAGTTTTTAGCCACTTCAATAGCTTTCATTTCATTATCCTAGAGCTTCAGTCCATTATGCGTGAGCTTTCTTTACGTAATTACGCACCATTCTAAAACAGAAAACAACCAAATTCCGCAGAGGGAAAAAGACTCTTTCCTTGCATGACTCAATGGATGACCTTGACTGAAAACACTAACAAATCACTTTGCATCATGCACGTGGTATCCCCTTTGCCTCACTGTGAACCTTCATCCTGGTTGTCCTTAAACTATACTTAAATTTTCAAACTAAATTGTAGTACTGCACTACGTTATTCTGCAAGAATTCTTCTTCAAAATGACACCATAATAATATCTTTCGGGATGACACATACTTTCGAAGGTATCACACGTTTTCTTCGCTGACGATTTTTTTTTTCAACCTGCATTGAAAACTGAAAGACGTGTCTCACCACAGCCACCTACAGTAAAGGCCGGATCAGATCAAGACAAATTAGGCAAGTAAAATCAACCATTGACAAAGAAGGAAGCGCAAGTTTGCTAGGTGCTGCCATCTCTACACCAAGCAGTGAAATTTCAAACTAACGGACCAGGGTTCCAAATTCTGTCAAAAGATGACGCCACTTGGCAAACTTGCCGCGTCGTTATTTGATTCGCCGTTTTGCTGAGCATTGTTGGAGGCAAAGATGATACGGCCTTTACTGTAGGTGGCTGTGGTCTCACACTAGTCCGTTTAGCGTCAAAACACCAAACTAACATGACGTCACCAGGGCTATCTATAGTACTGGCCGGATCTTGAATGAAAAATAGCATTACGAAACTGGGTTGGCAATGTGGCCGCCGAAAGTGCCACTGATGCGATTGAGTTGCCGCATTTTGTCAACCGAGGGCGACACCCTCCGTACAAACTGCCAACGAACGTGTTGCTTTTTTTTTTTTGCAAACACAGTGAAATAGCTTAACTGTGGCTGAGTGATATTTTTAAACACCATTTAAAAATACTCTTGTAAATAATAAACAATTTGCCACCAAAATCTACGTAAAAATTTAAATTATTATTTCGAAAACTGCCACTAGCCGCCAATAGATGTCGCGTCGCACCGTACAAAGTTGCTATCTCGAAGAACAGACCTCGACAAAATGATCAAGACGTGGCGGCCGTTTTGTGTATCCCCCCTAATATCGTTGTAGAGCGGGCCAGTTAGTTTAGTGGCCATGACGTCACTAATCAAAAATCAACAGCGCTCTAGCAGCGGTTATAGTCTTCTTGTAATGCCCATTATCCACTTTGCCCCGCATATCCACTTTGCCCCGGCTTCTCCTACTCTAGCAAAAGTTAATTGCGGTATTGTCTTTGCCTTAATTACCGACGTTATACAAAGGACGTTTATAGTTTATGGGCGATGTTTGAACAGTGTTACTACGTTCCAGTAACCATCTCCGGTAAAAATGTCCTTTAATGCCAGACTTTGTTCTGACTTGAAATAAATGAGCAAAATTATGAGACGGCACAAGCTAAACAACAACGAACCATCAGCTTTAGGATTATTTAACTATTTAAACCATCGACAAATTCGAATTGTGCAAAAATATGCAAATTTTATGACTATATAACTATAGTGCTGCGTGCTACACGTAGATCTGACACATACATTACAACTCAGCCAAACTTGTACGATATGCATCGTCAAAACTATGTTATAAGTTCATGCATTAATACGCTCTAAATGCAAAATATGCATTATTCTATATACGATTCCGAAAATGGAGTCAGTATATATACGCTGCTCAATGAAGTCTGCAGTTCTGTATCCTCGGGTAAAGCATTAATCAGTCATAGTGTGAGTGATGATGTGTTTGGGAAGAGTGTTGTTTCCCCTCCCTTGTGGTCGAGGTGTTTGGGGTCACACGTTCGTGTTATTTGATGCAGCGTGATAAATTACTTGTACTGCTAACTCGTTAACGACGAGAGCCGCTAGTGCCTAAAGACGCTGGGTAGCTTTGTAGAGATCAGTTACCTCACCTATACAAACACACCCTGTTGTTTGGCGTCGGCTACCTGTCACCTTGTCGTAATTACCAATTGTGCAACCAAATACCAACTGAGAAATTCACGCTGCTTGTAAAGTCAGCTAGTCAGTAATCGCTTCGCTCACTCCATTGGCGTCAATCCACGCTTCGTGTAGTTTAGTTGATTGCCTTCTGATTGGTTTGCCTGGTCGAACTTAGGACCGCAATAGGAGAAGTTTTCTCACGTATTTAAAGGGCAAAAAGTCGTGACTACAATGAAAATAGGCCTACCCGAAGCGTAATTTAATTATCTTCAATTTGGTACTACTCACATCTATGTAGGTGCCTTTCTTCAAGAGGAGTAGAGGTAAACGCGCGCTCTACTTTGAAACTACGTGCGCCAAGCTTAAATACAAAATTACAAACAAAAACGTCAAGTGTGCCGTAAAAAAAGGGGTTATATGATTGAAGTTTAATTTTACTAGTTAAAATGTACACGGATAAAAATTGGTGATTTTTAATTGAAATAATCAAATGTACAATTCAGAAAATTGCATCTGTTTAAGTGCTGTTGTGCTTTACGTAACGTATATGATTGGTAAAGCACAACAGCACTTAAACAGATGCAATTTTCTGAATTGTACATTTGATTATTTCAATTAAAAATCACCAATTTTTATCCGTGTACATTTTAACAAGTAAAATTAAACTTCAATCATATAACCCCTTTTTTTACGGCACACTTGACGTTTTTGTTTGTAATCCGTGTACTGTACCTTTTTTACGGCTATGGTGTCGCGCTATAATGGTTTATGCATGCAGTCGATTGTTGCATGCACGAAGAATGGATCTGGAGTTTGCTGAGTGGCATTGTTCCCTAAATACAATGGTTAAGACAATGTAAAACAATCAAAATGATCGTTTATGGTCCCGTAACTCCGGAATTGATCGACCAATTGAAAAGTGGTCCCCGTAAGATTGAAGCCCAGGGAAATTTCTGGCTCAGATCATGTTTCAGATTTTAGGTAGGTACAGTAGTTTTTTCTGAAACAGCTTACGTGCGATTTACATGACGCTCTGAGAACGCTAATAGTAAAAGTGTAGGTGTAATTCCAGGTCGGAGATTTGTGTGAAGAATTTTGGCTTTGTGCAGTACGGTGTGTGCTCTCTCTACAGTTATATCCGAACCACAACTTAGTATAATCTCTAAACATTAGGTGGTAAATAGCATCTTCGAAGAATTCGGCACGTAGTACCGGAAACGAATTACCAGGTGTTTGTACCTTAAGTTTACAGAATATTTTAATAGCGTGGTTGGTATTTTAGTTGTCATTTATCACAGTGCTTGATCTGAAGACGGTGTTGGCAACACCCGAAACCTCCCTCCTGTTTAAGTGTTTTTTACGTTTCTGGATTTTTTTACTGCTTTCCATTTCATCACGTATTATTTTATCAACGTAATTAAAATACAGAACCTGATGCAATTTGTATTGACATGCATTATTGCATCAGGTTCCAATACCGACGTCATTTCGGGTCAACTCCTTCTTAGGGCCCCCACACCACCAAAGCCGAGAGTTAAAAAAAAAAAACAATTTTTAAGATGTGCTACGGATCATGGGCTTGTCGGCTTTCTTTGTCTAATTAAAAGTTAATTTAGGGGAATCTTCTACTCAAACTACAAAAAAAAATTACTTTCCTTAATTAGAAAAAAAAAAGTCTCCTGGCCAATCCCCCCCCCCCACCCCGCCCCAGCATCACCTCACCGAGACAGGTTTAGCTCTAAATAAATACCAAGAATTCATATTAAAAATAAACGAACATTTCTACGTAAATGTAGAATTTTATTATTTTTTCGTGCGTGCATATCTAATTCCTTGCTTTCTTGATCTCTGTCTCGCCCAATCACTGCATTCCGATTCAATTTTAATAGGCTGCTCCTGCTGCCTACAGTTTTTGAAGAAAGTTGGCATCTTCTCTCAGATTTGTTTCTTATTTAGCGTTTACTCGTTTACTCCTGTTTACGCCACCTGTATCAAGGTCTGCTGAGATATTCTACGGGTCTCGTTTTCATCCTCATTGGCCTTGACTGTATCCTGTTTGAGCTTTCAAAAGTCAAAACAACCAATTCTATAGTAAACGGCGACGTTTCGGATCACAAATCAGGGCCGTTTTCAAGCAAATAAATTGTAGCTAAACTCATTCTATTGGCAGTTATTAAAATAACGAAAACAAGCATGAAAGCTGCATTGAACTTCAGGCAGAACTGAAAGCACAGTAACTGGTGAAACGCAAAGATGTAACTGAATCGACGTGCATTTTTCTTGGAGAATTCGGGCAGGGCCGTGCCATACTAGGGGGGAAGGGAGCGACTGCCTCCCCAAAATTGACTAACAGAGGCGCCAAATTATCTTTAATAAATGGAAATATGGACGTTCACTTATTAAACCTACAAATACAGGTTGTATAAACTACAAAATAAAGGTGTAAGTACCGTACCAAAAAAAAAAAAAAATGCCTTAATCTTTTTAAATCGGGGTGGTGCGAAGTGTGGCAATAACTAATACTTTTTAATGGAGCATTGTTCGAAACCAATATATGTTACTTGAAATTTAACAATAAGGACTTGATAGCGTATATCCTAGCTAGTAACGTGTGGCGCAGTGGCAGCCCGGACCACTGCACGTCGACAGAGGTTGGTGCTAATGACCTATAGCTGTCCTCGCTCCGTTAAGCCTCAACCACTCTCCCAACATCTTCGATCTAGCTAATTGATTTTCATAATTTTTGAATTAATTTTAAATGAAATATTTAAAGAATGAAGTTCCAGATTTATGTATTCGTGATGTACTTCGGTTTTATGTGACGTTATCGTTTATTGGTCAAAGCGAGAAAAACGAAACAAAAATGTTTTGTAATAATAATAATAAGATATATTTTTACTAGCTTCAACCTCTAAACCTCAAAACTGAGCACATTGCGATTTTTTGCCAATTCAGCTTGGGTGTAAAAATTTTGTTTGCGAGTTGATCAAGCCCAACATGGTCTCTACATAAAACTTGATTTTAAAAGTAAAATAAACATTAAACTAAATAATAAAAAAAAAAACTATAACGCTTCAGCTTTTAGTCCGTCGTTTATTTATAAGGTGTGTGTATAAGCTTTAAGGAATGTCATCGTACTTGGAGAGTTTGGTGGCCAAAATGACCGTAAAACATAAATAGGCCTAAAGGTTTATACTCCCCTTGCTTCCTAAACTCCAGCACGATAAGAAATCGTTATCGTTCCAAAGAAAATCAATTCGCCACGTTATTCCTCCCTCCGCCCTCTCCTCCCCACAACTCCGATTCCGTCGATTTCTTGATACCTTAAGCTAGACCAAAAACCCAATCATTATTTACTTTTTATGTTGCTGCTTTTATTTTTTTTATTATTATTGTTATTTATTTTTGCGACAACTGGGGTCGGACAACGAAGAAATGATTTTGCAACTAAAGGCGGAAGTCCGATACACGATGGTGATAAGAGACAAGCTTATGGGTCATTTGCTGAACGCACCTCTTGCACTACCGGACTTTGGGATTAGCTATTAAACGACTCCTTACTTGTCAGAAACTGCATGATGGATGATACCCTTGTGCCGGTGTTCCTAGATAACAACACAGGGCTCATTACGCACGTTATGGCTGCCGTCCATGACTCGGTCAGGAGAAATAGCCCCGATAATTCATCATTATTCTGCCTGTTCACCGCGCTAATTTGATAGCTGTGAGTGAGTGAAGCCAAGGTGGTCGAAGCATTTGACTTTTCTAATGGTTTCCCTTTTGTTTCTGTTTGTTGTTTCTAGGTAAGCCCTGGTTTTTAAATCTTCTGCTTGCAAAGCTATGGTTACGACCCCTGCATTCGTTCGAGTGGGTTCGGCAATGCCGGTATACGTCGGACCATCAGGTAAAATAGGTAGTTTTGTTTTTATTATTCTTTTATAGGATTGGAACGTTCGTTGATGGCTATATACTTGGGGATTGCCCCCATTTTCTGACTTGATTCGGTATTTTGCCGAAGGATCCTAAACTGATGTCGAGCCGATATCTATCCGATCTCCGATACTTGTTTGGTTCACTACCGATATTTGAATTATTTACTGTTAGCGTTGGTTTACAGAAACGTTTAAAGAAAAACTGTGTTTTGTTTACATTATGAAATAAAGAATGTTGCTCTAGAAATCTACAATTATGTTCTATACATGAATTTGCTGTTCTGAACGGCTTAAAATGCAGTAAACTGTATATCTTTATCCAGACTAGTTCCGAAGTTACTGAAAGATATTTTTATTTAGCAACTTACATCTTAGTGCTACACCAAGACTCAATATCGGTATTTGCATGCATTTTTAATGCCCATTCCGAGCTGAAACCGATATCATCAGCTGGTACAGATTCCGATGTCAATACTGACTGATTCCTCGCCAAATTTAAGCCCACGCAATAGGGAAATAGTTTTAGTATTTAACGACAGAAGAATCTGAATACTAACGGAGATTGTACATAGATTGTGTAGCTATCAACTATCACCTAACTGAATCAAAAACAGCTTCGCCATTTAGAAAAAAAAACATTAGAGCTCGTATCCGTATGGAACTCACATATGTGAAAGCACACAAATGAAAACAGGTTAGAGTTCAGTCGAACGAAAAGAAGTATGATATGAAATCCAATTCCAGGGAACAAGATTACCAGGGAAAAAGTTGTATAACTATAGGAGAATGTCCATATACTTACGTGACAGAGATTGTGCGTAGACTGTTTAGCTATCAACTATCACCCAATAACTGACAAATCATCTATGTATTTACGTACAACATATTAAATTAAATTAAATTAAATTAATACCTGAAGAAAGCTAGCTTACGTAACCGGTTCACAACGAAACATGCAACAAAAACACATTAACACTGAATTATGTCCTACCTTCTTTTCCAACTGCTGGTTGAAGGAGCTGTCACAACGCTTTCTGGAAATGCGTTCCAAGACTTAATAGCTATGCCGGTGAAGCAAGACTTGTCTACAACTATACCCCGATAAGCCCCCCCCCCCCATGCAAACGTATAGTACACAATCGGTTTTTTTTTTTAGGTTTTTGACGCGCACCCAGCCTAAGCCATGACGCAAGAAGGAGAGATGTAAATTTTGCTAGGTAAATCCCATCGGAAATTCATAGGTTATTTTACATGCCATAATCGACATGCGTACGAGATATCACAGAGCCTTGTCTTCCAGAAAATGCCAGGGGTGGCTGAGGCTGGACTCGATCCCGGGACCTCTGGCACACGAGATGGTCATGCTAACCATCAGGCCACCTGAGCGAGAGAGAGAGAGAGACAAAAAAAAAGGGAGAGCATTCTCTCTCTCTCTCTCTCCGCGTCACCACTAATTTAGGTAAAAATTTTACAGTACGACCTGCACGGCTATAACACGCAATCTCCTACGACATACGATCAGGATTTTAAGTCGCGTAAAGGCCGTATAGTTGCAAGCCTGCATGAACGACTCAGAAATCGTTAACGAGTATAAGTAATACCAAACGCGCATGTGTCATGCCGTTGTGTTGTACGTACAGTCGGGTAGCTGATTTATTTTCTTGCAAACCTCTAATCGTTCCCTTCCTACCAACATGGAGAGATAAGAAAAGCGGGAGAGTTGACGGGGTATACATTGGGGGGGGGGGGGGGAGGGTGTTTGTCTGTGGAGGGGATGTGGAGGGGAGGAGGGAGGGTATAGGTGGAGGAAACGAGTCTTTTCGTTCGCGCCGCGTTTCGATAATCAATAGAGCGTTATTAGTATTTGGCATGCGAGTCACGGTAGGTGCAAATTTTAATATCAGAATTCACACATGCTGCTACACGGCCACCTCTTGAACGCTGCATGCGTGCGTGATGCGCCGTACACGGTCGAATTTGTCAGCTAGCGCCTCTCGTGTTGTTAGAAAGATTTTGGGTTCTTTTTTGGGGGGGGGTTTGTTTCTTTCTTTCTTTCTTTCTTTTAAAGAGCCAATCCGAAAACTGTTTGATGAGGTGGAAGAGTTTTCCGTATTTTGGTCGAGTCGGACGAAACTATACTGGTAGGATGAGAATGAAATAAAACTGGATGTGTATACATACACATAATTCTAGTCGTTAGGGTATGCCCGTTACTGTTTTCCCGCTATCCTTTCGGTTGTTGTAAATGTGGTGGTTTCCCCCCCCCCCTTAAGTTCTGCGATTCAACTATTATTATTTTATATTAAGTCAGTTGCCTTGACCCGAACTTCATCGGGCAGAGGACGTTTTTATAGGAACAACGAGTTCTGTATGTCGTTAAAGGGATATGCCTCCCTGCGCCATTTTTCGCGATCCTCCACATCAAGTACGGCCCCAAAGGTCTATTTCCTTACCGTTAGTCTTTCCCTTGCTAAAAATCCTTTTCAAAATGCGGCGTCTAGGAAATTTTCTGTTGAATATAATGAAACTTTATTTACTAACGACCCGTCACTAAATGATGCATTGTGCGCGTACAATAATCATGACGTTTCATCTCTGTGTACATCTACTAATTTTCTAATAATTATCTTGAGATCTAAAATCGAATAGACTAATGCGGTAAAAATTAAAATTAATTATTCCAATAGATCGCCGAAGCAAAATTATAAGACACTAGCCTAGAAAATTATAAATTGTGATTTTAAAATACGAGAATCATTCCGGTTTGTGACGACACAATTGTTGACTTGATTCTGTCTCGTGTACTATTCCCAAAGCCAACCGAGACAGCAGCTATGCGAGGAACGCAGCTACCACCCCAGCCGACCTTGGCACTGTAATTGCTCGGATAATGATCTGCGTGTAGCTGTAATTTGGCACGCGGAATGTTATAAGGCAGGCCGGGTGTCCCTTTAAGGGGATTCTCGTTCAAGATGCAGTTTGAATAATAATAACAATAATAATAATAAGTTTATTTTCATGAAGCATGCTACATGATGGAAATCGCCACGAGGAATGCAATATTCCTATTTTATAGTAACGAACCAGGTAGAAAGCACAAATTAACAAAATCATTTATAGTAGTGAAAACACGACAAAATAAGCGAAAATACACTAAACAAGAAATGGTAATAATAATAAAACACGTTGAGATATTACACACATGATTTGTATGAACTTATGAAATATTTTCTGAGGAAACTTAAAAAAGGTTTCGACAGTTTAAATTACCAGAAATTGACTTTGGTAAGTCATTCCACACACTGGGAGCAGTGTAAGAGAGACGGCATTTTCCCATAGTTAGTCCTGCATTTACGAGGAACAAGTTTGTCACTATTGCGGGTATTGTGAGTGTGAATACCACAATACCTTCTGTTGTTACTGACACCATATAGGGGGATGCTTCCCAATATTTTTCCTTTAAAGATTTGTACATGTAGGCTACATACACACAGCATACTTAAAAAAACAATACCAAGATGCAGAAGATTTAGTGTTTCAAACAAGGGCAGCGTATGCTCCCTGCAGGGCACTTTAGCAATAATTCGAACTCACTTTTTTTGTAAAGTGAAAATTCTTTGCAGATTAGTCTTCGTCGTGGCTCCCCAAGTTGTAATACCATATAAAATGATCGGGTAAAACAAAAGTATAGTAAAGAGAACGTAAAAGATAGCTTGGTACGCAATGTTTAACCCTTGCTAAAATAGCATTTCCTCTGGCAATTTTTGCACAAACAAAATTGATTTGTGGTTTCCAGCATATGTATGGTCTATCATCACCCCTATAGCATTCGTATTTTATTTACCTTTTCAATTGTAATTCCGTTAATTCTGACATCGTCAACATGTAAGCAGCTTACATAAGCAAGTTTTTGGCAAGGACCCATAATCATATACTTAGTTGTTGTTTTTTTTGGATTTAAAGATAATTTGTTTGAAGCAAACCACTTATAAAATGAATTCAAGTCATCATTTGCAGTAGCAATAAGATAATTCAGGTTACTGGATGAGTACTGGGAAGTTGTATCATCAGCAAAACCAGCAATAACAGCAATTTTACTGCATTGAAAGACATCATTAATGTAAATTAAAAACAACAAAGGTCCCAGAATGGAACCCTGCGGAACACCACAAGTGATTTTTAGCAAAGAAGAACTTTCGCATTCAACGTTTGTAAATTGCGTTCTGTCAGTAAGGTAGCTTTTAAACCAATCATGTGCAATTCCCCTCAATCCATTAAACGTCAGCTTCCTTAATAGCAATTCATGGTCCACCGTATCAAAAGCTTCCACCGTAGCAATGACCTCCTCCTCCAATGTCCTTCTTCTCCTCGTGATCGAACTCTATTTTATTTCTTTTATGCACTGTGTTGATGTCTTCCTGTAAGAGTTTAGTATCAGCAACTGAACTGATTTTCCTGTAAATTTGTAGATGATCTGCATAAAGAGCACAGCTGCATGTGTATATCAGCCACGACATGATCAACAAAGACATTAAACAGTCTTGGGCCTAGTATAGATCCCTGCGGGACACAACTTCCAATGTGGAATCGATCTTCCAATGTGGAAACCAACACCTCTAGTCACAATTTTTGAAAAAAGGATATCACGAGGGAAACCGTCGAATGTTTTCTTAGGACTAAGGTAAACCAGCTTGGTTAGTAAGCTTCGAAGTCCACAACCGACTATTTTTATGACATTGTTACTGCATTACTGTATTGCAATGTTATTTGCAGTGCGGCATTATTGTGTTCGACGTTAATGCTCGCGGCATTTTTTCATGGGCGGTCTTTTTACTAAATGGCATTTTTATACCTGAGGCGTTATTCCCGCGGCATATTGTCCATAAGGCGTTATTCCTGGCGTTATTTTGACTTGGAACCTCAAGCACAGTCGGCCAACCTGCAAAGAAGGGCAAGCTTTCCTGCATTATCTACGTGACGGGAAACCTGAAGTTTAGGATGTTCTGCCATTCCCAAGATGCGAAGAGGGGGAAATCGCTTTAATAAAACGGCCAATAGTGAGCCCTCAACACTACGAAAACACCAATGACAGCATGCGACATATACATAATTTATGCAGCCACTACATATTGGTAGAATTTGTCCTTCATTAGTCTTCAACCACTGTGCCTGCTTTTAGTGACGTATTACATTGTACCCCTTATCCGATTCATGTCATGTTTTCCACATTTTTTTTACGCCCGATTCGTAAATCATGAATAAAACCTGGCAAAGGGTTCCAGACATTTGGAGTCTGAAATGACAAAAATTAATCACAAATCATAAATCAGACATATATCTTAAGGCCGCTAAAAATTAATCACGTGGTTCTCAGGAGTGGTACTAAAAAAAATTAACGCCAGCAGGCGATGCCTTTTTTTTTCCAAACAAAATAAAATAAGGTGGTTACAATTTGTTGTGGAGTACAGTATCTGTGTTTTAATGCCAATATCAGCGTGCAAAATTTGCACAATTGTGTCATTCTGTAGATCGAAGTTTTTATAGTGTCCGCGGCCTGTATTGAGTCCTGCAGGTATTTATGAGAGGCTACGTCTTCCTGGAAGGGGCGGCTTTAGTCGACGGCCGCCATTGTTTTTGTAACCATCTTGGATATCAACAAGGCACTCTGCTACCAAAAACATACAATTGATCATCTGTGTCGTTCTGGGGCGAACTCAAGATAGGCCGCGGACACTATAGTTGTGATATATCTCTGAACAGACGTTAGATTCGTTTCGAGGTGGTGATGTGAATGGAGCAAAGAGCTGACGTGGTCATCGTTCCAGAAGTGTTCGGTGAAAGCGCTGACGCGCGACTCGGAATTTTTTTTTTTTACAATGTCATAAAAAAACGTTTCATGCGGTAAGAAAAAACCCAAGCATGCGCTCTTGAGAACCACTTAATTAGCTTTTAGCTTTTCATTATTCAGAAAAATTAACCAGAAATTAACGTAAAACTATAGTGTCCGCGGCCTATCTTGAGTTCTCCGCAGAACGAACACAGATAGTCGATTGTACGTTTTCAGCAGCAGAGTGCCTTGTTGATATCCAAGATGGTGACAAAAACAATGGCGGCCAACGATTAAAGCCGTTCCCTCCAGGAAGACGTAGCCGCTCACAAAATACTTGCAGGACTCAAGATACACCGCGCACACAATAATAGACTTGACACGTAAAAGACACCTATAAACGCATGCTCATCACGTCTTTCAGTTAATGGTGGAACACCGATAATGTACAAATTCAACCAATGTGCCAACAACGGTAGGAATCTCCGCATTTCATTTTTGGTCCGTGAGGTAGCACGACGCAGAAACGCGCTAGAACATTTTTGCATGCACATCGAAAATTCTACAAACCAACTTTTTTGCACATTTTTAGTTTCTTTTTTTTTTATTTCTTCTTCTTGCTTTCCTTTACTTTTTTTTTCTTCTTCAAAAACTCTTCAAAGATGTGTTTTCCTTGGATGCGGGCGGCGAGGAATGTCAGGTTTCATGTTGGAGCCTTTTTGACTTTTCGCAAAGTGCATCAGTGATTGACAGGAATTGAACGAATCCCCTACACCTAGAAAACCGTTCGGACGGCAGAGCTTGAAATCAATGGACCAGTTCGGTGAGGAGGAGGAAGGTGGGGGTTGTTGGTTGGATGAGGTGGGGGGGGGGGGGGGTTCGATTTGAGGGAAACTGTGTTAGAGGGATGGATAATGGAGAAAAACGAAAGAGGGTTTGATTTTTCCTTACACTTAACTGAAACGAGAAAACGACCGAATATATCGAATTCTGGTGGCTTAGTTGCCTCTTGCTTTTCCATTCCAATTCCTCTTCCGAAGAGTGCGCGAGTGGTGCCTGTTGTGTACGCAGTTTATCTTGAGCCCTGCAGGTATCTTACGAGCGGCTACGTTTTCCTGGAGGGGCGGCATTAATTGACGGCCGCAATTGTTTTTGTAACCATCGTGGATATCAACAAGGCACTCTGCTACCAAAAACATACAATTAATTATCTGTGCCTTTCTGCGGCGAACTCAAGATAGACCGCGGACACTATAAGAGCTGCCCTTGGATTTAGGAGAGGTGGTTAAAAGTGGTTACATCCAGTCTTTCAAACCTTGCTCGTTATAATATTGCTTATGAAGACCAACAATTTACGCAAACAGCCCAAAATAATACATTTTTTGCCTATTTAAGTTATGCTGTCAACAACCCTATATTTTCTCGATCACGTGTGAAAAAATGTGCGATAACGTGTGAAAAAAACGTAGGGCTAAGTTGGTAACGAGTAGTGATAATGTGTGGCTTGATAAAGTGTGAAAAATGTAGGGTGAAGTCGGTAACATGTAGCTATAATAAATGTCTGATGAAATTGCTTGAAAACATGTAAAAAAAAAGTGTGATAACCCGTTAAAATAGTGTCTTATCTGCTTGATAACGAAAGAGGGGGTTTCTTTTGGAATTTGTTCGTGCTTTTTACGTTGGCCTAATTTGAAGCTCTACTGCGAATATTGTTGGAGCTATTTCACTTTATAGAAGAAAAGGAATAAGAATAGAAGATTTATTCGCACAATAGCAAAGGGAACATGGACGGGGCACTCAACTTGCACCAGTCCAGTACTAAGAAATAACAAAATTAATAGTTTCGTCATTATTAATAAAAACACATTGTAGGGTCTATTCACATATGTAACAAAAGTCGATTCAGGAAGTTGGTGAGACAAATAGCCTTCAGACGCATTTTAAATATAGGGGGAGTATTTGCCTCAACCACAGTTACCGGTTATTTGTTCCAGCAGTTGACTACGTGGCTGCTGAAGAAAAACTTTCTTATATCGGTTCTGAAATAATTAGCAGCCAAGTTCCAAGGGGGGGGGGGGGGGGGGGTGGTTGCTTAATGGCGCGTCGACAACTGGGTCATTAGCGCCAACCTCAGTCACAGTGCAGTGGTCCGGGTTGCCACTGCACCACACATTACAGAGATGTTATTCAAACCCCAAGGGTGCCTCCTCCTCCGATCACCGGAACGGAGCTCAAAGAAAAAAAGCGGAATCAGCACCACGTAGCTCTTAATCGTATTAATTCCAGAGGTCTAATTTCAAGGCATTAAGCCTATCTGTTTAAGGTAGATGGGATAAACCCCTTAAACTCTTAGTGGACCTTCGACGAACGGACTCAAA
>JAHWFP010103721.1:5958-49534 GCA_023313725.1 Lithobius niger | reverse complement strand
TCAGGAGGGGGAACACTGACTTCATCAGGAGGGGGAACACTGACTCCATCAGGAACGGGTATGCCGCCACCTGGAGGCGAGGCCATTCCTCCAATAATTCTCGTTATAGACGAGACGAAGTGCTTTGCTCGGAAAGTCTGCCATTCTTTTTTCTCTTCATCTAATAGTGGGGACAAGGGCACGAAGTGGATTTCGTGCGTATTGCACAGCAAGCCTTGCTGGAAATATACAAAAAAAATTTTTGTTTTAGGCAATTTTTGAATTAATTCAAAAAGGCTACAACTGCTTTCTAAATTGACCAAATATCAATTTTAGGGTTCATTTAACGTGTTAAAACTAGTTAAAATGGACAGTTTGTTACACTACAATCCGTACGCATGGCTTTTATTTTCACTCGCTGGGCTGAGCAAGCAAGCAACTAGGCTTCCCTGCGCTGTTCCAGAGGAAATAAAAAACGCATATTAAACAAAAACAAGTGTAGTGTATAATTACTATGTAAATTAGAATTCAAATAATAAGCTGATAAAAATACAATTACGTATTGCAAATAGTAGAGTAGTGACGGTTATTGCTATCTGCAATACACTAGAACACTTGGCAAGGTTAGTTTCTGCAGTGGGTAAAATGAAATTTTCGGCACTGGCACTGGGTACTGTAATGTACCCTGAATTATTTATTACATATTACAGAAATAAGGGGAAAGATCTTAAAATGACACCACGTAATTTGGAGACACAAAAGCTTGTAAGAACAAAAGAATATATTTTTCAGGTATTCCTGTGTAGAAGTGCCATTTCCATAAGGCCTTTGTTAATTGGTCAAGTGGTTCAGGGGTTAGGGAGCGCCAAACAACCAGATTGAGTATTTTCCTTTGTGTTAAATATTGTTGTACCCCTACTTTTTTGTTTTCATTGTTACAAACTATTGCTCTAATCGACTTCGTCTGCGGCCTTGCAGTGCTGGAAACACCGGTTCTCGTCAGATCCCCGTAGTTAAGCAGCATTGGGCTGGATTGATACTTGGGTGGGTGACCATCTGGGAATCTGGCTGTTGCAGACATAGGGCCTTAGGGCTTCGGGCAGATGACCAGGAGTGGTTAACGCTCGTTAAACCCTTTTTTTTCTAATCGACCTATCAGGCCAGCGTTCGTATGGACCATTGTTTAAAAGTGTGGTGATAAGTGCCAACTGAAATCAATGCATTTTCAACTTATCGTCCTACTTTTAAACAATGGACCATACAATCATTGTTAAGACATTGTTAAAGTACCACGCATGTTAATTACGCTGAGTCAATTCATTTAATGAAAATTTAAAATGATTTGCATTTCTAAGTTGCAGGAAAACGGTTCAGAAACACTATCAGTGGTAGTCTAGAACATCCCCTTAAACTTACAGCAAGTGGCACTTAAGAAAGTATGTACTTAAGTATATACTTTGCTCGCAAATGAAGTATTTACTCAAGTTATGTGGACTAGTCTAGAACGCCAGCGCTAAGTGTCAACTAATCACTTATACAAGTACCAATTCCATCGTCATTGAAGCACAAACCCTATACTGCAAGTGGTCATTGTGACCACATTTCCAAGCCCTGTAGAGCCAAATTAATGAATGGAACGTACGTACACTACCAATTTAAACATCAAGAGCGCAACCTCATTGCAGAACTGGTTGCACATGCATGGGACTAATTAGCGACAGACACAGCCACAACTAAGAAAAAGGATTACTCTTGTTGATGAGTTTAATGCTGTCCTCGGTCACCAATGCTGCACCAAACTGACGAAGGACAGCTAAAGAAATATTTGGAGAACATTGTTGCAATGGCGCTTACTACCATGGGAATATGTAGAAGAAAAGTTCTAAAAACAGGTGATGGCAGATGAGGAAACGAACCTGACCACATCACATAAAAGGTGGTTGGACTGTGCAGTAACGAGATCCTGCCACTAAATAATCTCTATGACAATGAAGCAGATGTAAAAATAGTCCACATAATAAACGTAAGATAAAAAGGAGGGCCATCCCTTTGTATCTGCACTGCTGAGTCTTCTACTCAGGGTTTTTAGAGCTCCCAAAGAAGGCACAGAATTCAGGCAACCACGCTGATTGGACAGCCACTGTTGTCCGGTAGCAACCCTTGTAATTTTTTATTATTATTTGTTTTTAACAATTAATTTCCTTTGAGCCTTTAGTCAGCCGAAGCAATTTAATGCTTGCGTGGCTAAACCGGCTCAATTTTGAACATTACCAGACTTTAGAGAAGAAGAAATGTCTGGTAAAGGGAGGTACCAACCCGGGGATTCGATCTGGGAAACCTCCGATCATCATAGGGGGCCGAAAGATTGTCCAGAATGGGCCAGAATAGTTCCCATAGCTGCTGAAGGAGCATGGTAGCCTATCACGCTACCCTGGCCAGCAGTCCTGGCGGGGACTTTCCCAAGGTCCCTTTTCCAGGGGTTCGACCAGATCCGCAAACCTGCAGCAACCAGGCTGAGCTCTCTCACCGCTCAGCCACGATGTTCACAGACGTTAAAAGTCTGCACACAGACGTTACTATATGAAAATACAACTATCATGGGCTGACCCATAATAACGGGCTTCAACATGTGTAAAGAGGTCTTCAGTACATATTCGTTGTACATTCCCAGGCAACGTCACCTTCCTGTTACGAAATACCTGTCTGTTCATTGCACCGGCAGCACGATACCAATGTGTGTGAAAGTGTCCGATACTTGCGACATCTGGAAATCTTGCTCTGTATATGAGTTCTCTTACTTGTTACAGAATCTCTATTGCAATGCTGTGAGTTTGTTGCCCACGGCGAATTGAACGTGCCATTCCCATAAAGCAGCAATGATTCTGGCGACCCTTGCTACACAACGCGAAGCAGTTTTTTGGGATAACCCCATAGTCACCTAATTTGTTGGATGCTTCCTGTAACTAAGTAATTTGCTGCAATTAGTAATTGCTGCATTGTTGGAATCGAATTTCTACGCAGGATGTATCTTTCCAGTAATAGTGCTGTGCCAATGAGGAAAATTGTTTCAGCTTCCTGTAACAAATTCTGAAATGTTATTCAGGATAGTGTTTCTATATGGAAACCAATTCGGCCTCGACGATCTCAGAGCTCTTGCTCATCCTGGATCTTCCCTCAGAGCTTCACTGCACTACCAACTTGGTACTTAAGGGTGTTCCATAGCACACTTGGAAGATACTATACCTTAAGGGCTTGCCAGTTCTAAGGTGATTCTCAGACTACTGATTTGGCACTTAAGTATGTACTTTAAGCTAAGTGGATTTCAAGACTACCACTGTTAGATTTCTTACAAAACACGCTAGCCTCCGGGACCTTTGCTACCCCCCTCCCCACCCCCACCCAATGCAGGAAACCCCTGTTAAGCATTTTTTTTTAATGTTATATGTATTCGTATTGCATCACTAAGTTAAAGGAACACGTTTCAAATTCAGGCCAGTTTCGTAAAGAAAATATTAGCTTCCTGGGCCCCTGCCCCCTCCCTCCCTTCCACCTCAGCGGCTTTTCTCCAGAAACTTTTTTTCTACTTTTATTTATAAAGTGTTTATGTGAAAACTTCATCTTGCAACTCGCTGAGTTACAAGAATGCGTTTCAAATTCACGCCGCTTTCTTTAAAAAATGCTGGCTTCCGGGTGCCTTTCAGGAGGCACTAGTTAAAACAAATTGGGGGGATAAATCTTTTAACGAATACGTGTGAAAATTGTATCTGATTTGCTGGAAAACGTTTCAAATTCACGCAGATTTTTTTAAATCGACTAACTTCGGGCGATCGTCCCCTCCCCTTTCACCCAATGCAAGGGGTAGTTGCGAAAATAATTCGTCATCTTCGTCACTAAATAAGTGAGATATCCCCAAATCCATTAGGCTATACAACCTGTTTTCTGGGAAGTGTTTCAATAGCATAAATTCATGAACACCGACGTACTACGTATGGGTACAAGACAGTTATCACCCTAGTTTTGAAACAATGACCCGGCAATAAGTTGTTTTAGAACTATCTCGGCCGCAACAATAAATCCACGGGCTGCGCCTTCGGACCTATTGTTGCAGCCTCGATCGTTCTAAAACAACTTATTGCCGGGTCATTGTTGCAAAACTAGGGTTATAACTATTACTTATTATGCAACAATGCCAATTAGCAAACGCCATCTGCAAGACGTCAACTGAAAATTATTGAGTTTGTTTCTATATTGTTTTGTGCAAACCGTAATTGAAAACATTAAAACAAGCTAATCTAAACTGCATTGTACGCCAAAGTAGCCCGAATTAAAAAACAAAAACGAACTCGCTTAAGCTAAGATTTAACGATCCGAAGTCAAAACATCAAAGGAATAAAAACAAAATGGTTTCAGAAACTGCTTTACTGGTTAGTCCACGTGAAACGTTACTGCAGTATTCAACCATTGTAGACGTGAGTGCAAATATTAAGCCAGAGCCCAAATTTAAAAATTTTTCATATCAAAACAAACGAAGAATAATGTACGGCTACACACTCGACTACCTTCTTGGTTAAATTTTGGTAGTGTTCTTCAGTCACGTCACCTACTTTCCGTTCATCACCCTACTAATGATACATCTCATTTTTCAAGGTTTTCAAACACTTTTCCAGTCATGTAATTTCAAACTGGTTACTTTACAAACATTACCAGGTTTTCAAGGACTCGCACGAACCCTGAGTTACCAGTCTGCTGTGCTAAGCACACTAAGATTATAACAAGTTATCATTAAAATCAGCTAAGACAGTGTACAAAATATAACAAAGACGTTTCGGAAAAGGACACTTTCCGTCATCAGGTTTCTGACAAATTTGTTAAAAATTCATGGTAAAAAATAGGGCAACCCATCCACAAATGTCAACATATTCACAACAAACAGAATTAAATAAAAACGCTTAAAATCCTCACACATTTCCACCTAGTGGAAATGTGTGAGAATTTTTGGTGTTTTTATTTATTTCGCTAAAACCCTGCACTGTCGACTGGTCGCAGTTTCAGCCCTCAGGGCGCTCCAGCCAGACATTTCGGACTGAACAGAATTTTGAGCTACAATTTGTTTGTGCCATCTGGACAGAGAGCTTCCAATCATGGCTACAAGTGTTTACCAAACGTGGTGTCAAATCAAAAGTGGGAGATATACTGTGGTATGGCCTCGCAGGATTTTGTAAGTCAAAACTAGGTAAAATCTAATTCTGTGTTGCTCAAGTAATTCCAAGCCTGTCCTAGCAAGGTAATCTACATTATTTAAAATGCAAAAGCCATGTAATTGCTTCGTAAACTTTTGCTTGACCGACCCTACAAGATCAATATTTCCTAGTATAAAATGGCACCAAACTGGGGTAGCATATTCATGAATGGGCTGCACAAACACCTTGAAAGCCTAAACCAAAATATGATTGTTTCATATGGTAAATAAGTCATTTGTTTACTACCACTGCACGTTCACAGGCAAGGGCACAGACCTTACGGCAATGGAGTGATGACTTAAAGTTGTGGTAAACCAAACCCCAAGATCACAACTGCTGGTAGGATAGTTTGTTTAGGCAGTAGTAGAGACGAGTATTTTGAGAACCAACACGAAAAGTAAAGCTTTTAGTAACAGAGAGTGGTAACTGCTACGTCTTTGCCCAATTTACATTACAGATTTCGGAATCTAGTGTCACCGACCTTGAAAAAAAAATAGTTTTCCGTTCCAATTTTATTTCCGTTTTCCATTCCCATAAGTTTGCCGTTTCATTCCGTTCACAACCAAGCAATAGTTGCACCCCAGATAGACAGTATAACAGCTGGTGGAGTAATTTGCTACTACTTCCGGTTACCAATAGCTGTTGTTTAATTCCTACACAGCAATCTATTGTTCTAATTCGCATATATATTGTAATTCTGACTCTTGATCATCAGTTGGTATTGGGGGTTTGTCCAAGCCAGTTGGGACCTCTAAACTACTAGAACTATAATGCAGACAAAACTGATGCTAGTGCCAGATATGCAATACTTGCAAAAAGTCCCGAGTTTTGTAGTTGCGACCGACTTAAAACCTTGAATCTTGGTGTTTGTTGTAAGTGAGTGCTATGTTTTTTGGTGACATGCCAAGTTCGAAACTTTCGGGATGGAAATTTCGTAGTAGTTAATTATTTTCATGTGTTGTGTTACTACCAGTTAGGGGTCAGGCGCTAAGCGATAATAAAGCACCCTGTTTGTGTGACATTCTTTTCACTGGGGACGTGAAGGACTTCCGTGCTGAAATTGAACTGCAGAAAACCTGCAAGACCAAGTGCAGTGAAAGTGCATTAAATTGCCCACCTAAAACAAAAACTGCAGTTCTTTGCAATACAACAAATTCATAAAAAAAAAGTGGTAATTTTCTTTTGGTGTCGATAAACCGTTAAATCAATATGGCGGCCCAAAATAGCATCCAGAAAAACGGTTTACAGCATTAATGCTAAAGGATAAAATTTTTCTTTTTGATGGTTCAAAGGCAAGCAAGGTCTACTACTTGAGGAATTATTAAACATAGTTTTTCCTAACCAATTATTGTTTTATTTCAAACTTACCACTCTGACTCCTTTTCCTTCTTTAAATGACACGTATAAGGAAGCCTGATTATCCATTGTCGACCAAACGTGACCGATTATCAAATCTTGGGCATTCTGTAAACAAAATTTGTAAACAGTTCGTATCAAACCGTAAAGGTGAAAGCGCAAGTACACCTACATACAATATCCATTAAAACAATATCTTGGACTAACAACAAAGGTTAATCAATGCTTTAAATATTGCTGAAAATATTGAACCGTATTGGGGGTCATTATAACGATACTAAGTTTGACTTAAATCAGATTCCTTGTAGGCATAATAAAAGTATTTGAAGGTGGGTTTTAACACTTTTCTCACAGCCTTGCAGGACCGCATGTTCAATCAGAGAAAACACCATTTATTTTATTCGTAAAAGACTCGATTCCGAATTAATTAAATACATAAAAGTGCATAGAGTGCTAATAACAAAAATATTTTAAAAAACATTTACCACGAAAATGTAAACGACTAACAAAAAAAGGACATGCTAACAACATTTAAAAAAACCTATTTTGCCATTTTAAATTCTATACTTATTTATTAGCCATTCTTTGTTTGCCAACGAACACGTGCATAACTTTTCAGTTTCAATAGCTCTCGTGATAATTTAGTTAAAACTGTGGGAATGTAATAATTTTTGCATTTTACAACATAATTTATTTTAATCACAAGGATTTTGTATTTGAAGGTTTCGTGTTCTCTTGGGAACCCCTTTAAATGACTCACTTTAAATTCACGTTAAAATAGTATCATCAGTGTTAAACCATCAACCACATGCATTAAACACTCGATTCTAAATTTCCCCAAGACCGCACAAGAAAACTAAAAACCTACTAACAATAAATCATCATCTCGCGTACACTTGGTTGAGATATCAAGCCCGTAAGAACTTGATTGTCCTTTGCTCATGGAATTTTAATTTCACTTGTGTAAGCAGCCGTCGAAGAGTGGAAGGGAGTTAGTAACATTATTTGATGTTGATTAGATGTGTACTTTTGACTACAAATTTTTATACTGCTAATGTGTTCATAGTTCTTTACTGGCTTGTTGACTTATAAATTTTTTTGCATTCCTTTGTAAAAATATATATATATATATATATATATATAGAGAGAGAGAGAAAAATATGCTGGACTGAAACCTCTGTATTTTGTTCCCAATATAGGCTGGATAAGTGTAATCACTAAAAGCAACGATCGCAAACATTAGGTATCGGAATTTTGGATGACAATCTGCCTAAACACAAGGAAATATCCTGAAAAAACGTACAATCTTCGGAAATTATATCAATAGTTGGCCCTTCCCTATTATATTGTTAATGAACTAAGAGTTGCCTGCTGAATAAAATTTTCCATTTCAGTTTGGGACAAACGCAAATGTTCAGGAAATTCTGTAGCCAATTTTAGAATAAAGAAACATCCACAATAAGAGGCGTGTCCGCAAACGTGTAGCATGAGTCCAACTATAGATTGTTTCTGAGGGAAAAACGAAGCCTTCACCCCTAACACGGTTTAGAAAAGCTGGTTCAGCGGCTCAATTAAAGTACTTCTGGCACAGAAGAGAGGGGGCGATGCTTTTCCAAGAAGCCCAATCCTCTCATGCAGTTTTTTTCACATGATGGAATTACTTAAGATAGAGCTATAACAGACCGCACCATCTTCAAAAGTAATTATTAAAACGATAAACCTTAAGTCAAAATTAACGTTAAACATTAAAACGTTAAACCCTTGTTAACAATGCACCAACTAAAATGGAGGCTGAAGATGTGGAAGTCATTTGGGCAAGTTGACACTATGGGGAGGGCTTGAATTTCAAGTAGAGGAGCCAGTTTTTTCCAGTTATGGTGCTTAAGTGTTTTGTTAATTTACAATAACCGAAAAAATTCATATAATTTTTTGAAGGAGTGAGACACAATTAAAAAATTATGAGCTCATGAAGAATCGTCTATTTATCATAACTCTACAAAACACTGACCAATAAGATTGGAAAAAATGCTAACATATTCATGCCACTTTTCGTTGTATTTTGGCCTTGTCCAACAGTGGCGTTCCACCTTTTCAACAAGATGGCAAACCTTCAGGCGAGTTCGTGTGTTTTTAACAAAAAACTACATTTTAATGTTTTAATTTTTAATTCTGACGATGGTTCTGCCTGTTACTGCACCAAAACTACATCCTATAAGCCGTGACTCAGAAGCCCTCTCCATCCGTCAAAGGGGTCAAAGGGTTTTAGCGAGCGTTAACCACACCCGGTCATCTGCCCGACGAAGCCCTAAGGCCCTATGTCTGCAACACCTGGAATGGATCCTCAGGAGGTCACCCACCCAAGTACCAATCGGGGCCACTGCTTCCCTCTCCATCCGGTTTGGTTTGGTTTTATTCCACGAGCCTTGGCCCTCTCCATCCGTCCGTGTGGCCAACAATCCCTAACTAACAATAAGAAGTAACAATGCAGTGCACGAGGCTAATTATTGCCACATTACAAAGTTCAACAATGTGACCTCTGTAAACAATGAAACTTAATTTACCAGCCATAATGTTATTAGCCAGCAATAAAGAATTGTTAAACGATGCTGACAGTGAAAATTAAAGGCTTAGTGAAAATCGGATAAATATTCAAAAATACACAGATGGGTTCGATCACTCAATCAGCATTTATCAGCCAGCAAAAAATATTTCTATATATTTCGCTTAGGAGCAGACTTGATGAAGCATTATTAGGGAGAATTAAACAAACGAAACTTCAACAATTAGCAAGAGGGCGAGTGGGCTCATTCTGGCCATGGTAGCAAAGAAAAAGGGCGAGCGGCCAACAATGAGAACGGATATGCGCTCTAACAATTAGAAACATACACTATTACTTCAATAACGCTGACTATTAGAGCCCAGTTGAATTATCGGGAATAAGCTAGACCGTCGTATGTTACGCCGCGGAACAACTAGTAATTGTTTAAACGATGACTGGCAAAAACCACCGGAAGATTAACATTAAAGGATCAGTGAAATTCGGTTAAATATTCAAAACGCGGAAAATACACAGATGGGTTCACGCACTCAATGAGCGTTTATTAGCCAGCCAAAATAATTAAGCACACAGGTGATGTTCGATGCACCATTTGCAACATGAGGATGGGGGGGGGGGATATTTTATCAAACAGCCGGAAAATTCTGATGCACCGTTTGCAACATGGGGATGGAGGAGTTTGATGTGCTTCGAATTAAGACGAGGTCGAGGACGTTAGTTTTTTGCCCTAGTTGGAAGCAAGTTGGTACTTCTACAACTTGCACGAGATCTCGGCTGATAAAGGCATCCAGGAAGAGTTGTTCAGTAATGCATGTAGAAGTTCCAGCACCCTCGGTCCAGGTACACTGGGGCATATTGAAGTCTCCAAGAATGATGATTTCGTTGCATCCCATCCTTGTAATTGGTCTATGTGTGTTTGAATAATTAGACCTACATAATTCTTGTGCTTGATCTATATGTATTTGAGTAAATAGATCAACATTCTTGGGTTTGATAAATATGTATTTGAGTAAATAGGTCAACTTCTTGTGTTTGATCAGTATGTATTTGAGTAAATAGATCAACATTCTTGGGTTCGATAAATATGTATTTGAGTAAATAGGTCAACATTCTTGTGTTTCACCAATATGTATTTGAGTAAATAGGTCAACATTCTTGTGTTTGATCAATATGTATTAGAGTAAATAGGTCAACATTCGTGTGTTTTATCAATATGTATTTGAGTAAATAGGTCAACATTTTTGTGCTTGGTCTGTATGTATTTGAGTAAATAGGCCTACATTCTTGTGAGTGTTCTATATGTAATTGAGTGATTAGGCCTATTCTTGTGATTGGTCATGTATTTGAGTAATTAGGCCTACATTCTTGTGATTGGTCCGTATGTATTTGAGTAACTAGCCCAACATTCTTGTGATTAGTGTATATGTATTTGAGTAAATAGGCCTACATTCTTGTGATTCGTCTATATGTATGTGAATGATTAGCCTACATTCTTGTGATTGGTTTGTATGCATTTGAGTAATTTAGGCCTACCCATTCTGGTGATTTGTCTGTATGCATTTGAATAATTAGGCTTAACAGTTTTTTGACTAGTCTATATGTATCTCAGCAATTAGGCATGTAATACAAATTACCGAATATTTACTAAGCAATCTGTATGTAGCTAGGAATTTCAAATTAGGCCCAGTATAAGAAAGAATTTTCACCTGGAGTACAAAGTGATAAAAACTAAATCACCTGTGGCGCCTTTCGGGTGTAATTAACAGAACTACCAATTCTATACCAAGCGTGTTGCTACCATTACTTTACACCAGTTACTCCTTAGTGTGTTAATATAGGCAGTTTAAGCCAGTCACTCTCTGGAGTGTTAATATAGGCAGTTTAAGAGAGTCATTCCCTAAGTGTGTTAATATATGCATTTAAGCCAGTCACTCCCCAGTGTGTTAATATAGGCACTTTAGCACTTTAAGCCAGTCGTTCTCTGGTGTGTTAATATAGGCACTTTAAGCCAGTCACTCCCTATTGTGTTAATATAGGCACTTTAGGCCGGTCACTGCCTAGTGTGTTAATAAAGCACTTTAAGCCAGTCAGTCCCTAGTGGGTTAATAAAGGCATTTTAAGCCAGTCATTCCCTAGTAGGTTAATATAGGCACTTTAAGCCTGTCACTCCCTAGTGGGTTATTTAATATAGGCACTTTCTCCAGTCTGAAACTTTACTGAGCCTATCCAACTCTTGTACCACTTCCAATCAAACAAATAACAAACGACAATGGTAATACTTTCATTTGCCGTACAAAGTAAAAAGTTATATCATTCAGCTGTTAATTAAGTCTCTTTTTAAATGTCTCAGTGTATGTCTCTACTAACATCACTGGCAGCTATTCCTGTTATACGCATGGATAGAGTCTCAGGACTGTCCAACACTGCTCATTACCATCAGGAAACTCTTTATAAGCTCCTGATTCAATGAATTTCAATTGTATATTTAATAAGGTTTAAAGCCTCTTTTGTGTATAAATACCCTTATTTACTTTTGATAAATTTACATACAACACCGCTACGTTCCTGATTTTATTGAATTTAAGATTTTATCGTATGATGAAATTATGTCTCCAATGACAGTGAAGGTCTATCCTTCTATTCGTATTCGTGTATATACTTTTGCACTCCAACCTGCCTTATCATGCAAGGGAGGTTGGGGGGTATCATGGTTCATGCTGCAAGGCATTTTTTGTCGTTAAGTAACCTACAGGATATTTGCTTACTCTTTTTGAAGACATTTGTGGTTGTAATACCACAAGTGGTAGGCATAAAATATAGAATTTTTTCACCTTCGTAAGCTGGTTACAAACTGGAAAGAACATCAAGAGCTTGTGCGACTGTTTTTATCTGCTTGGGAATGCAACTAGTGATTAATGAACATTGTCTATACTTAAACTAGACATTTTCACTGGGAATACCACATTGCAATATAAAATAAGATCGAGGGGCAAAGACGAAAATATTACTGGATAAGACCATAAGTAATGAGTTATCATTACCACAAATGCCTAAAAGATGCATTCCGTAACAAAAAAATACTGAGCGCTTGGGCGAAGTGTTTTTGTCAGTTAGTAATAACTAGTGGTCTAGGATAATGATCTATACTTAAACTTGGATAGAGTGGTATTTTTTCCTGCAATACCACGTTCCAGATAAAGCAAAATGGAGGGATTAATGCAAAAGTTACTGCAAGGTTAAGATATTAGAGTTGAAAATTATTGGATATTATTGGCATTATCAAGAATTTATAGGATTGGAAAGGAGAATTTGGACTGAGACCCCTACTGAAACGTCTTAGATTCATTCCTATTAGTTCCATCTAAGTTTATAGAGGGCGCCATGAGTTTTATGTGGGAATTTCTACTCAGTTTACAGCCTAAAATTATACGAAACTAGCTTATATTTAATTATTATTTAGTTTAGCTAAGTTGTAATTTAGTTTACTTTAGATTTGGGCTCAAAAATGAGCAACAATTACCAGATGGAGTGCGTGGCGCCCTCTGAAAACTCGGACGGAAATAATAGGAATGGATGTAAGACGTTTCAATAGGGAGTTTTTAGAGTTAAAAATTCTCCTCCCTAACCCTGCAAATTCTTGTTATTATACCAGTGAAATTGTTTATAGGCTACAATATTTTTGTTTTATCAAGCTATGATTTACTTCCACTACCTTCCAATGCTACAGACCCTCTCCGAAAAATGCTAGCTTAATGCACGTATGCACTTTTATATACCCTCAGTTTGAATATTGGGCATTATTACACACCTACAAGAGTGTTAAACGCAATTGGTCACGTGGTCCAAATCATGGTCGTTAGGCCATCATATTGGGAACTACGCCCAATGATATTTCAATTTTCCAATGATATCTCTCTTACTGGTAGTCCGATTTTAACTTTCTTACATTTTACATTTTAAACGCCGTTAATGCGCTACAACTTTTGCGGTACGATTTGTTTTGATAATCCCATTATTTTTTTGAGAAAAAGCCTTATTTTAATGAATATTACGTGAAAAACGCAGTTTCTTGAGTAAATTCCTTATAAAAGTAAACCTTATATAAAACAACCATTTTCCCGTACAGATCTGTTTCTAACAGCAACTTTCTTCTTGCACTTTTATAAGGAATTTACTCAAGAAACAGTGCTTTTCACGTAATACTCATTAAAATCATTCTTTTTCTCAAAAATTAATGGGATTATCAAAATAAGTCATACGTAAAAGTTGTAGGGCATTTAACGGCGATTAAAATGGGCTATTAGAAAGTTAAAATTAGACCACCAGTAAGGGAGATATCATTGGGCATAGTTCCCAGTATGGTGTCCAATATGGCGGCCAAACGACCATGATTTGGACCATGTGAGCAATTGTGTTTAAAACTCGTGTAGATGTGTAATAATGCCCAGAAGTCAAACTGAGGGTACGTAAAAGTGCATACGTGCTTTGAGCTATCTCCTGTACCATACGGGACACTAAGTTAGTGCATGTCTAATAGGCATTGTAGTTTTTTTTTTAGCGTTTTCTCTCCATAAAACTAAAACCCAGGAAGTTGGAGACAAACAAAATGAGGTCCTACTTTCTTTGTTTGAACAGATTAAGAAACAATACAAATAAATAGTGAAAATCCTGACCTTTGAAAATATTTTTTTTTATTATTTTTATAATATTGGGACAGGGGAGACGTTAGTGCACCGTAATTAAGATATCAATAATTTCCAAACTTGAATATCAAACCTAGTATTGGTAGTTGCTTTCGATTTAAATTTTACCAGAGTCTTTAAAGGAATGATGCGAAAAACTTACAGAGCGAAGATGCGATTCTTAGATCAATTATTTACATAAAATTGATTTAAATCAGCCAAATCTGGTGATTTCAGTTATATTTACTAGATAATCATTGATTGAAATCAATGAGTTGAATGAAATTAATTTAAATCAACCAAATTTAGATGGTGGTTTCCGAGTTAAATGTACTAGAATTTTTAGGCACATAACACACTTAACTTACGGAGGGGAGGGATGATTCTCTGATTACTGCATACCCTTCTTCTGCGAGATCTGCCTGTAAGATTTTAAATTCTTTCGCCAGAATATAGCGAAAGGTTAGATCCAAATTAGTGGATGATGGTCCAAATTCAACTTTCAAGATGAGTGGCGAATCTTTAATAAAATCCCTCCTCCGCCGTCTATTCACTAAAGTGGCTCGAGCACCTGGAAAAACGCCTCCTACAATCGTAAATAAAATAAAAAATAATAAATATGTGTATTCTACCCTTACCTGACAATGTAGGTGTGTTTTGACAAAACAAAAACATTTTGACTTTAAGTCTATGAATACATAAAAAAGGTGTGCTAAAAACAGTGTGGTAATTGCTTCCTACATGACAACATTCACATAATAGAAATAACTTATTCGTCTATTGAGAGCTAATCCAGTCACTCAAAAAAAATTAAAGGTACCCCCACTTGCTTCACCACCTCTGCAAATAAAAAAGGTTGTTTTACTAAATATAGATAAAAATATTGGAAACCGTTCCATCCCTGCTTTAACTCTTGCTATGTTTAATCCATTCCCTCACTTTGCCTTTTCTGCAACCCAACCCCCCCTTCACCCCTACTCCAGTTGTTTATATTCAATTACCCAGTAATTGTAGATGTATTGGGAACTTTAACAAATTGACCTAAAGGCTGCATAAATGCAATTAAAAAATCGCTTTTCTATGAATATACTAACGGAAGTATGTCCTACGCTTAGTGGGTGTTGGATGCACCGTTAGCAACGTTGGTACGATTTCGTCCCTAATTATATGGCCATTTCTCCAACAAACTAAGTTTCTTCAATTACATTTTTGCACACACTTCATACTGGCTCGATGGTGTGTGTGTGTCTTGGCTGCATAAGAAGCCATAACCCATGATCAGAAGGCATATTTCCTGTCATGTAGCGTGGTCGGTTTATCATGATGGGGGGGGGGGGGGATTGAGGCTTAATGGCGCGTAATGGTGGCCTGGTCATGGCAGCATATAATGATATGTTCACACCAAACTGTGATGAAAATGATAGTCAAAGTTTGTGATGCAAGAATTTTTGACTTATATTTTGAGACATTTAAACTGGCCTCACGAAGGTTGCATTTCGAAACTGAATCACTCATACAGTAAGCCTTACTGGCTCTCACTATTCCTAGTGAAACCTTGTGACATCAGTCTTACCAAGAATTTATAGGGTTGGGGAGGAGAAATTGTAACTCTTAAAAGTCCCTATTGAAACGTCTTAGATCCATTCCAATTAGTTCCGTTCGAGTTTTCAGAGAGCACCACACGTCCCATCTGGTAATGTTTGCTCATTTTTCAGCCCAAATCTAAAGTAGACTAAATTGCAACTAAGCTAATCTAAATAATAATTAAATGCAAGCTAGTTTCGTTTAGTTTGGTTTAATTTTAGGCTGAAAACTGAGTAGAAATTTTCACATAAAACTAGTGGCACCCTCTATAAACTTAGACGGAACTAATGGGAAGGGGTCTCAATCTACAAATTCTCCTCCCCAACCCTATAAATTCTTGGTCTTACGTAAGACCAAATGTTCTTTGTTCACTCTCAGTGCATTCTCTGATTCATTTCGCTATTACCTAATTTGTGCTAGTTTTTTTCTTCCCACGGTTCAAGTTTTTGTTATTCAGTAAACGAAATAGTCTATACTACTGGTTATGAATTTTATTGTTTATTTTTCTCAAAATTTCTTTGCAAATTTTTCTACATCAGTGTTTCTGTTATAAATAAAGTGAGAATTAGTTTGGTTTAAAACCGTTTGAACGTAAGATTTTTATTAATAAAATCGAGTTGTCGCGTAGGATGGACGGCAACGAGACGGCCGCCACAAGACGGCCACAAGTAATTGATAGAGCACATATCCGTTTTCATTGTCGGTCGCTCGCCCTTTTTCTTTGCTACCGTGGGAAGAATGAGCCCGCTCGCCCTCTTGCTGATTGTTGAAGCTTCGTTTGTTTAATCCTCTCTTACAATGTCTCCAATGCCTATTTATTTATTTCCGGTGTACAAAGGCGTATTTATTTATTTCACATGTACAAACGCGTATTCCAACCATTTTTGCAGGAAAGAATCATATGTAATGTAAGTGTATGGACTCCGGAACAAGGGATACGCTGAATGAGGGAGTGAAGCAAACGAAAAACACCCTTTCCTAGCCAGGGTACGCAAAAACACACAGACGGGATACACGCATTCCGTAACAAACACATGAGGAAGGAAATCGTCCCAGTGTTTTTAACGGTGCATCAAACACCACCCGTGCATAGCACGGGCTTCCGCTAGTTCGTTCGTACCTGTTTCTTGTTGAATTCTCATTCTCGACTTATGGAAGGTATTAATAAATTACAAACAAAAACGTCAAGTGTGCCGTAAAAAAACGGGTTATATGATTGAATTTTCACTAGTTAAAATGAACGCGGATAAAAAATTGATGATTTTTAATTGAAATAATAAAATGTACAATTGAGAAAATTTCATCTGTTTAGGTGCGATTTGCTTTACGTTTTAAATATATGATTGGTAAAACACAACAGCACCTAGATAGATAGAATTTTCTCAATTGTACATAACTATTTCAATTAAAAATCATCAATTTTTAACCGTGTTCATTTTAACAAGTGAAAATTCAATCACATAACCTCCTTTTTTACGGCACACTTGACGGTTTTGTTTGTAATCCCTGTACCTTTTTTACAGCAATGGAGTCGCGCTACAAAGCTTTATGCATGCAGTCGATTGTTGCTGGCCACTTTGAAACAATTCAACTCAGCTCTGAAAGCCTGCATTTGCGAAATAAATACGCCATTCTATCATTTTAGCTGCCAATTTCGAAGCAGAAGGCTGAAGGCCTCGAAATTAACAACGCAGCTGAAACGTATCGTATCGTTTAGCTGAAACACGGATTCTTTCGAACATTTATTAAAGGCCTTGGCCCGAAGCCGGACGCCCCTTCTTAAACTCCACACTACCTTACACAACTTACACACCTACTTACAACTCTAACACCACCTTTCAAACACGCCTGTGACACCGCTGAGCACCGTGCACCATGTGCACGCGTCACCCTGCTCCACACTGCTGCTACACACACACTAACATCATATTAAAGATCACAGCCAGGGAAAGTTCAAGTGGATCCGGGGCGGCCATCTCACAACAAAACCCACCTGAACTCAACCCTACTATTACACGCTGCAACCCGGAACATCCACAGGATAGCATAAATTAATGGATCCTGTACATCAATGCTTTCACACACTGCCCGCAGGTGCCTGCTACTTACCAGCGAATCTGTGTAGAGCGTAAACGAAGGCAGACGCAACTACTCAGCCACGTCAAGTGCAACCAAAATGGCGAGCAACTCACAAAGCATGCTTTACGTAACCGCACCACGTGATGCTGCACCATGACCTTAAGCAACGGGACAACTACACCAAGTCCTCCCATCTGCGCACTAGCCTTGCACGAAACGTCACAGAAAATGTCACATTTTGTACCATTTCCCTCAAAAACTTGCACTAGACCCAAGTACTCGGACACCAGCTCCAGGGGCTGAGCGCACACGCACAAGCCACAGGCAGAGCACCGGCCGTGACCCGCTGGAGCAGGTTCACACCAGCTCCAGCTTCTCCCAGAATGCTCCTCGCCTCATACTCAACTTACCGTAATCATCCAAAATCGTACTCGCAGAGTCATCTTGCCCATGACTCAGATTATGCAAGCATAGTGTTTCCAGAAGCTCCTTTGCACGGAACTCCACTGGCACTTCCCCACACTCTACCCACAGTGCCTGAACCGGGGTAGAGGCAATACACACCGACACTGCCCGCAGGCACTCATTAATGAGGACCTGAAGCGCTTGCAAGTACTTGGTGGAAGTCACCAGAAACGGTAGGTGATAATCCATCACCGACCACACAAAAGTCCTATATGCTGCCAGTAATGCCTTCCGCGTGACAGAGCACCCTCTGCACAGAGCTCGCAAGACCATTGTCCGGGCCAGAGCTTTTCCTTTATCCTTGCTCCATTCAAGGCCCAGTCAAGGGTTGCCACCAGAACCACACCCAAGTACTTTACACTTTTCTTTGGGGTGATAACTTGATCGCCAACCGAAATCCGCACCTGATCAAGGAACATCCTTTGGCCCCTTGCATACGCGACCACCTCCGTCTTGGCCGGGGCCAGGAGCAAGCCCCTCTCACCCAGAAGCCGTTGAACCTATTCCAACGTCTTTTGCGCACTCTCTACCAGGAGGTCAAGCCTCTCACCAACAAACCAAATCGCAACATCATCTGCATAGCAGACTATGCAAGCAGCTCCCCTGAGAGAGCCCTTGGTCAGTAATCACTTCTCCCGAGCAGGATCCATTTACTCTCGTCACAAAGACACGCGACCCCAAAAGCACCGCAATTGTGTCTACAAGTTACTTTCCTACCCCCATACCGGTCAAGGAAGCCTTGACCCACGCTATGGACACAGTGTCATAGGCTGCCTTGATGTCTAAAAAAAAAGCCAAGACAACCCTCTCCTGTGACCGGGTCGATAGACATGATGCAATGATTGCCTCATGTCTCATCTTCTTCCCTTTCTACTACAGGAGTGCTGTCTCGTAAATGCACAACTTGTGACGCCATCGGCGATGACGATCCAGCTCCCTTTTTCCTCTTTCGCTTCTTCGTCGCTGGTGAAACGCGCCAAGGGCCGTCACTTTCTTGAGCACTTTCTTCACGTGATGCCTGATTTCCACACTCTTTCACTGCCTCATCAGTCACAGAAATTGTACCACTCACAGTCCGGTCTTGTCCCCGAGAATCTACATTTTTCAGCGCAGAGGTAAGACAGGGGGCACTAGTGCTTATGACAGGCAGCCCCAGGTTCACCTGAGGCTGCTGCTGTGACTGCTGCTCCGCCTGCCGGGGTTGTGATGATCGCACTTGCTACGCGCCGCTGTCTTCTCTCTGCAACACACGTTCCTTAATCTGCGACACTTGCCACACCGCCTCTTTTCTTGCCGCAGCCTGCAAATGCGGACTCAGTTGCCTCGGATGGCACTAGACGTTGCACACTTCACACGCGCGACTCGCGCACGCGCTGCGGAAATGATCTCTCCTCCAGCACCTCATAGGACCAGGGCCTACTAAACACGATTTTTATGTGAACGCAGTATTCTCGTCGGCAGAGCAATTATTATTGCAGAGCACTGGGCAAGAAATCTGTAGTTGCGACTCTTTGCGCTCACCTGGAGATTGAACCACTGAACCGATTTTCAAGTTCTATAGCTTAAAACGTAGGTATGGACAAAGCCTAGGGCCTTTCTCGGGCTATTTTAATGTAACTACAATATTCTTGACACGGAAAGCCAAAAGGGCTAGACCTTTTGCTCTCACATAGAGATCGAACCAATGAACCGATTTTCAATTTGTATTGCTTAAAAGTAGGTTTTAATACCGACCAAGGCCCTTTGAACACGATTTTGATGTGACTGCAGTATTCTCGTAGGCATAGCAATTATTATTGCGGAGCACTGGGCAGAAATCATTAAGTGGAGCAACAAATTCTTGCAAATCGCGCAAAAAACATGAAATCTGGTACTCAGGTCTTTCTTAACAGTAAAAATCGAACCAGCCATTGACCACCATGAAATACTCCCAAGTGCCTTCAGCACCTTCCCCTCACCCCAGCACCCCCCCCCCCATACTCCTGTGCCCCCCAGGGGCTTGGGCAACAAATTCTTACAGATCAAGCTAAAAACATGAAATTTGGTGCACAAGTCATTCACAGCAGCATAAATCGAGTCAACCATGGAACTCCCATGAAATACCCCTAAAGGGGCCCCAGCGCCACCCTGTGCCCCCTCACAGAGGTTTGAGCCGCAAATTTTTGCTAAAAGCTTGAAATTTGGCACACAAGTCAATCTTAGCAGTACAAGTCGAACAAGCCACGGAACGGCCCCGAGCGCCCTCCTGAGCCACTCATTGAGGTTTGACCAACAAATTCTTGCAGATCGAGCTAAAAGCATGAAACTTAGCACACAAGTCATTCTCGCAATAAAAATCAAACAAAGCATGGAACCCCCACGAAATATTCCAAGGGGCCCCCTAGCACTCCCCTGTGCCCCTATCTGATGCTTGACCAACAAATGATTGCAGATCGGACTAAACGCTAGAATTGTGGTACACAAGTCATTCATAGTAGTACAAATTGAACTATCTACGGAACCCCCTCGAGATAATATACAAGGCTCCACAACGCCCCCCGCCACCCCTGCTCCTTTCTTGAGGCCTGACCAACAAATTATTTCAGATAGTGCAAAAAAAATGAAATTTGGTACACAAGTCATTGTTAGCAGTACAAATCAAACTAGCTATGAAACTTCTGCGAAATCCTTCAAGGTATCCTTCAAGTCCTTCAAATCCTTCAAGTCCTCCCATTCCCGCACCATGAGGTTGATACCCGAAAAATTCTTGTTGATCGTGCTGAAAGCATGCATTTTGGTACACCAACCATTCGTAGTAGTAGAAATTGAACCAGCCTTGGATCCCCATGAAATACCATCAAAGCCTCCCCCAGCATCCCCCCCCCCATCCTGTGCACACCATGAAGCATCAATGACAACAAATTCTTGCTGAACGTACTAAAAACATGCATTGTAGTGGGGGAAATCGAACTGCGTATGGAACCCCATGAGATACATCCATCCCCAGTGCTTCTGTGTCCTCTCCATGAGGTTGCTGATCAACAAATTCTAGTTCTATTTGTACTGCTAAGAATGACCTGTGTACCAATTCACGTTTTAGCACGACCAGCAAAATTTGTTGGTCATTGATGCTTCATGGGGTGCACAGGAGGGGGGGGGGGAGATACGCTGGGGAGGCTTTGGTGGTATTTCATGGGATCCGTGGCAGGTTCAATTTCTACTATTAGGAATGATTGGTGGTACCAAATTCATAGTAGTACAGGTGAGTTTGGTGGGGGGGGGGGCAGGAAGGGGCCTTAAGGGGTATCTCGAGAAATTCCATAGCTAGCTTGATTTATTAGCTAAGAATTGACTTGTGTATCAAATTTCATGCCTTTTAGCTCGATGTTCATAATTAGCCCAAATTCTGGCCCGTAACAACTGTACTACATCTGAAAATCGAACCAACGAACCGACGCTCAAGTTTTACAGCTTAAAACATAGGAATGAAGAAGGCTTATGGCACTTTGAACGCTATTTTAATGTGACTACAATTATTGTTGTTCTTCTTGTTGTTCAATTGAAGATCGAACCGAAGAACCGATTTTCAAATTGTATAGAGCTTAAAATTGAGTATTAAAAAGGCTCTTACAACAGTTATTTTAAGGTGATTACAGTATTCTGTTCTGTGTTATTCCTGCTGAAACAAGAAAAAAAATGGATATTAGTATTAAAAAACGCTTAAGCGTATAAAATACGGATGTAAGCCTTAAAAAACTTGGAGCCCTAAAGGAACAGGTATTAGAAAAAGACATGTAAGCCATCAGCGTCGCACTAATACGTGTAAAAGAAGCTCCAGCTTTTTTTGGGGGTCGCTGGAGATTCTTTTACTCGTATTAGTGCGACGCTGATGGGTTACATGTCTTTTTCTAATATCTGTTCCTTTAGGGCTCTAAGTTTTTTAAGGCTTGCAACCGTATTTTATACGCTTAAGCGTTTTTTAATACTAATAAATACAGTATATCATCATCTACTAAACTGTTTACCGGGAATAAAATCCGTGCAGCGTTACCGATCTTTAAATATATATAAAAAAAAGAAAATACCTCGATAAACCTAAACCTCAAAAGAATACAACGGCCACTTTATTGGAATATAATTAATCAGTGACCATTAATTATAGCAAAGTTATGATTTTTTTCAGGCTGTTCAAGAAACGACTTACAATGATATTTTCATAAGGAGCTAACTATCAATAGTTACACGAAAGCAAAACCATAAAACAACCAAAAGGGGTGATATCACACCAAAACGCTATAAGGGTAAAGGGACCCATCAAGTTTTTGCCATAGAAAGTAGTGATATCAGAGCCAAAGTAGTTGCCACCAAGTTTTCCGTCCCAACCCTGATCGCTCAATCTTAACTGACACCTCGGTGTTGTCAGTTAATCTTGAGTGATCCCGATTCGGACCACAAACTTGGTGGCAGCCCTTTTGGCTCTGATATCACTACTTTCTATGACAAAAACTTGATGGGTCCCTTTACCCTTATGGGGTTTTTGTGTGATTAACCCTACGCAAATACAAACACATCATATGTAGGATAAATCGCAATGCGGTGATAACTTTGCAATTTGTGGAAAATGTAAGGCAAAGGAGAAGGGATACACAAAATAACTGAAGGAGATGTGCTGATTGAATAATCAAATCCGGCTTCATGTCATTGATTAGGCTAACATTGCGTAGATTAACACTGCATAGATTAACACTAACCTCGGAAGGCACAACTGAAGAGACATGTGCTGATTGAGCGAGCGAAGCGAAAGAAAATCAGTGTTTGTAAGGCAGTGCGTGCAAAACTGGGATTACAAAAGCTTAAGCATGAGAAGCATGGACATACAATAAAACCCTACCATGTAAATTTGGCAGATGTACCGGATAATTAGGCAATGGTAAATGTGAAAATTAACAACGACATATTTTATAGACATAAATTTCTTCCAAAAAACGGCAGAGATGAAGATAAGACGGTGTTACCGTTTGAACGTTCATTAGAGCGTAGCTCAGCAATCAAGACACTCCAATGTAATCTTAGACCGCGCATCACGTGAAAACCACAAGCACTATTCAAGCCTTACTTTGCATACAGTAGCACGGGAGGTTGGACAAGGGTTATCAACCGGAATCAGACATGGGGTTGACGAACCATCAAGGATGAAAAAATGGACCAATAGCAAGAGCCAAAATCCAAACAAAAACGAGAGGGCTAAGCATTTCTAATTGTTAAAGGCATCTGACTGTTAAAAGATTGATTATTCAAAGATTGATCGTTGTTGTTGAAAACTAAAAGTTAAAGGATGAGTATCCAAATTCACAGAGAGAAAGATACCTGGTGGAATGATGTCACTACTTTCAAAGGCCGAACCTTTTTAGCCAAACATCCAAACAGCAAAGAAAGTGAAGCCCGCTCCATTATGTCAACAGCGAAAATGATGACGGCCCTAGTATTAATATGAAAGTTGTGATATCCATCCAAATTAATATAGATGTAAACCTATTTATGTTGCCTTTTGGTCGTAAATATTAGACTACCTGAGTGGGGAATTGAACCCACGACATTTAAAACCAAAGCCGAGTCCTACTGCTGAGCCATATTGACACAGCTTTATGCCTTCCTACTAGCCGTTTCAATATGGTTCAGCAGTAGGACTTACACCTTTGGTTTCATTTAACATAAATAGGTTTGCGTCGTTATTTATTTAACCCAACTTAAGCCGATTTGGCTTCCTTCCTGTTTAATCATTAATTTCACGCTTTATTGTGTGTCCCATTCATTTTCACTTGGAGTGTGACGCGCAAACAAACGTCCGTTCAGTAGCGATTGGAAAGTATATGTTTATATGTATTTATGTGCGTGTTAAATGCTGCCTATCAGCCTTCGTACACGACACCTGCTTAGCCCCGTACTATCTAGTCCCGTGCTTAACCCACTAGTCCAGTACTTAAAGGTGTCGTGTACGCGTGTTTTCCGTCATTAGCCCGCGCTTACGCTAGCCCCACTGAAACGGCGGGGTAAGGCCTTTAGCACGGTTCTTAGGTATCGTGTACGCCGATGCATGGCTAAGCTAACTGGACTAAGCAAGAACGCTTGCCTTCTGATTGGCTGATACTGACGCTATAGGAAGTGACGTCAACACAAAAAGAACTCCGTGGACAGCCGAAGAAAACAGCTACTAATAGGGATCGTTATGAAAAGACATGAATCTAACAGGCAACTTAACAAGTGAACGAAACATTTTTTAAAATTAAATTTCAGTTCAAATTTCAATTGTTGCATAAACTATAACTCTAATCTTTTTGGAGCCTAGTGGTTTCGATTTTTACCAGCATGGGATTCTTAAGAAAAGACGCAGCCTACTTTTTTTTAGTGAAAGTACCAATACTGGGGAAAATAGCCCATTTTCACCTTTTTATTTTTACTAGTATTGGTTAGCCCATGAAAATAATTCTTTGGTTCTCAGGTGCTTGGACATTCATAAAATTCGCGTGAGTCAACTTTTTTCATAACAGTAATGAAAAGTAATATTGAATTTTTCGAAAAGTTAAAGTGGGTCTATCACAGATTAAACGTCTGCAGAATCTGGCAATATTTAGCATTTTCTAGTGCTATTTAGGACTTGCTTGCACCAAGCGAAAGAATACACAATGCCATTTCTTTTAACGAAGCAAACAAGCCAAGACCTAACGCGCCTTTCCCCCCCCCCCCCCCCCCCGTATGACATGGCACTGACTTTACCGATCACCAACGTTTTCTGTTTTGGCGGCACTAATTAAACTAACGCTGTACATCTTCTGCGTCAAGGCGGAAAAAATTACTATAGAAAAACTTTCTTACTCTACATTATCGTAGTTTTTGCTTTTTAGCCTACTGGATGCCGTCATTGAAGAATGTTTTGTTGAAATTTTTATCAATAATAAGACCTTGTCTAACTTGAAAGGCCCGAGTTATAAGTGTGTCTATTTTTTTTAGGTGGTTATGAGTACGTGTGACAAAATGTAAGCGGGGGGGGGGGGCAAAATTGGCCAAAATCAGCACGACATATTTTTGAATTATCACATACTTTTTATGTGTGTTCATTAAGATTTTATCTATACGTACTGTCTTTCTTATGGTCGCGAGAACCAAATCTTACGCACTAAGACATTAGGACAGTTTTTCGGCATTTCTGTCATTGTGTTATTTACTAACCGCCACAATCACCCTTAAATGTAGGACTGCAATGAAGTAAAGCTGAGACACTGAACTGAAGCAAAAGAATCTTATCCTTTTGCAACTAAAGCAACTGCGGCGCAATTCGAAAGTTGTGCTGACATCCACTGAATTCTTCGCAAGTTTCGATTAAAATATTAGGCACCATTTTGAGGAAGTGACGTCATCGCGTGCTGTCCAGACCTCGTTGATACGGGACTAGCGACAGGTGTCGTGTACGCGCGTTCTTCGTTAGTGCGGACTAGTTAAGCTCCGATTCTAAGCACGGGACCAGCGTTAGTACGGGACTAAGCAGATGCCGTGTACGAAGGCTGCATGAAGGCTGCGTGTCTTAAGGCCGTGTCAGCGTGACTCAGCGGTAGGACTTACGCCTTTGGTTTCAAAGGTCGTGGGTTCAATTCCTCTCAGGCAGTCTGACATTTAAGTCCAAAAGGCAACGTAAATTGCTTTGCATCCATATTTATTTAACCCAACTCGAGCCGATTTGACTTTCCATCCTGTTTAATATTAATCCAAAATAACCTGCTATAACAGAAAACGCTAAGTTTCCACCAAAGAGAGTTTGGCCTCTGAAAGAAGTGATTTCATTCAACAAGGGAAAGGCCGCCAAGGTCAATCCTATTAGCCAAGTTAATTGCACCAACTAATAGTTCGACAGTTAAATGAAAACTAGAATATTACTTGCGATAGCAATTTTCAAGTTTTAAACGTCCAAAGTATTATTCAAAGGCCAAACCTTTTTGGAAACTTGGCGGCTTCTCTTATATCAGTTTTGGTTTTGGATGGATTGGCATTACAATATGAATTATACAATACCTTACGGATTAAAAGTCTTATTTTGCTGTTTGATAGTAATAGTAATGATTGGAAGCCATTAATTGCAAAAGGTTATGGGTTTAATTCACTGCTCAGGCAGGCTGGTATTTAAGTCCAAAAGGCAATGTAAATAGGTTGGCCTTTTACGCAAATAGGTTTGTTAAAGCTTGACCCACTCGAACTTCGGAGATTGAGATCCCATCTGACCCTCACTTTCCAGGTTGTTCATGGTCTGTTGGGTGTTGACCTCCATTTTTTCGACTTTTTAAATATTAATCGTACCTGAAGACATTCTATGAAACTTACAATAGAGACGTCTCACTTGGATTGCCATCGAAACTTTTTTCCCGTGCGAGACATTGGCGTCCGGAATTCTCTACCTGAAGAGGTGGTTATGTTTTGCTCTGTACAGGCGGTCTGGAAGCGCTTAATCAACATAAATATAGACAAATTCATGCAGTGGTCCTACCCCAAAACTTGACATGAGACCTTCAATCCCACATGTCTTTTTTAGTGAATGACATACCCTCGTCTCGGGGTGCACTTGCTTTTAAATAGTTTCACTCCCCGATTTTAAACATGTAAATTTCCATCGTTGTCTGTTTGGACAGGCTGACAGTGATCCCAGTGATCATTTGCAATTACAAACAAAGTTTTATTTACTTATTTATAAAAGGAGTCAGTTTCTTAACGTTTGGCCTATCGGTTCAGAAAAGTTTTCAAGTAAAAGGTTCTCTTAAAAATGTTTTCAGTTGAATTGATGGCTTTTAATTTGTTGTTGGCTGGTCTAGTTTTCGTTTAACCTTTCACGTGAAAACGACTCCGAACAAGGTGGCAAAATGTCGTGAAATGGACTACTTTTACACTGAATGGTGTCCAAATACTATTTACAGCTAAGGCAGTGATCTGGTGATGGACTAGTTTGCCAGCTCGAATCTGCGTCACATGACTCGAATGAAATGAGGTGCAAAAAGATGGCTTATGTGAAATAAATAAAGAAATACGTTTATTTCCCCCATAGACAAAAGTGACACCATAACTACAGAAAAAATGATGAATGAAACGAACCTCTGCAGTAGGTTGTCAAATAGCAGCGCTTTAATCTTTTTTATGAAAGCACCAGAAACTGCATTGACACCACACTCTCCAGTAGAAAATTCCATACACCGCCCAAATTTATAGAAAGGAATAATTTATGGAAATCACTATTAGGAGACATATCCGCCAAATAAAATAAGTGGCCCCTGCTTTAGCTTACTGCTCTGCCTGGCAAATGCTTTTTTACACAAACAACCACGAAACCACGAAAAAGGCGTTAAGGAAAGATCAACATATAAACTACAGATCTCAAAAGATACCAATTCAACATGCTTACAACGTAAACTGCGTGTATCCATTGTGTAGCCTCCTTGAACAGATAGACCACGTCGTAGCTCTTTTAAAATTGTACTTTGCTATGGAAGCAAGCGCCTTCGTAGGAATGTTTATTATTAGACCCACGAGATCACTTATACAAAGTTACCCCAAAAAATTTCCTTACGATTCAGAATGGTGGCCGATCTTTCTAATTGACTGCCGATTTACGTTTTACATTAGGCTATATGTTGGCCGAATTGTTAAGCAAGATATCACTCCCAGTTAATTTTAAGTGACTAAAAATGTCAGGTTGAAAATGGGCGCTATTTTATGCTTTTTTTTTTATTGGCGTCCGAGTTTCAGGCTTAAAATTCAAAATTGCTTTAGGCTGCTAAAAATTAATTAAGTGGTGCTCAGGAGTGATGCTAAAAAAATTGCCGCGAGCGAGCAGTGTTTTTTTTTTTACTTTTGATTCTAGATTTTCCATATGCGTGTGATGGTTACGTTTTATTTATCAAACAAAAAATAATCCAGTACCTTACATTTTGTTGTGAAGTACAATATCTTTGTTTTAATGTCGAATTTAGCCATGTTCAAAATTCAAATGTTGCACATTTTACAAAAGTCCTTCTTTAGATCCAAGTTTTTAGTTGTGACATTCCTTTGAAAAGGCCCTTAGATTGTTTTCGAGGCGATCATGTGAATGAAGCAAAGGCCTGGTATGGTCATCGGCTCAAGAAAGCGTTTGGTGACCGAGTTGATGCGTGATCACTATTTTTTTAGACAATGTCATAAAAAACGTTTCATTCGCTGAGAAAAAGCCTACGTATGCGCTCCTGATAACCACTTAATTAACTTTTAGCGGCCTTATTATTATGTGACACATCATTACACACTAACAGTAGTTGTTTATATTTTGTGTATGATTTTCTTCAGTGGCGTTTTCCTGTTTGCCTTTACAGTACTAATAGCGATTTGTGTTGTTTTAAAGTAGAAGAAGTATGGTAAATTCAAACCTACCACTACAACTATAATCATTTTCAGACCTATTGACTACACAATGACAACGGTATTTCATTGGCTGATTAAAATCATCGACACATGTGCCAGGGTTGCAAATCATTGGTGAGCTCTGGCAGACAGCTGTAACAAAAAAAAAAACAGATTACACAAAATTGTACGGCGCAGCCACAGTAATCTGAGTTTCGTAGTGTGTTTCAGTGTGTGTGGTTTGTGTTTCATAGTGTTTCTACAGTGCCAATTTCTAGAATTTATTCGAGTCTTTGTGAGAGATCTACAAGGACACGAAATAAGGGAAGCAATAGAAGTAGCTTCACAAACCTGACAAACCTTCAAACCTTCAAACCTTCAAACCTTCAAACCTTCAAACCTTCAAACAAGGTTGATTCTGGTTGGGTTTTCACCCTGCACCAACGTAGTGTATAAAAAGTAATCCATGATGGTTCGTATGGTAGTCCATCAATGTTATTCAACCATTAATTGAGACGTGTCGAATATTCTTTCAGGTTTCGTTTTATGTATAATGGCTTTTAGTTGTAGGTACATTTAATTTCTAGGTAATTTAAAAAAAAAATAATTTAAATGATTGTTATTATTTGTGGCGTATTATTATTATTATTATTGATGCTTGAGAGTCGAAATCCCTGAAACCCCCTGTCCAAAAGGATTGATTTACGAACCTGAAATAACAAACAGAATGCAAGTGAGAATTTGAATACGATATCTAGAATTTTTTGAAAACAGATAGATAGACAGACAGAATAACATCACAAGATGGAAAATATTCCTTATCACTGCTTTGCTTCGCACTGCACTTTACAAAAAGGTGACTGGGATGACAATGGGAGCTAAACCTTTCAGAGACAACTGGGCTTTTCTTATGGTTAACTAGGAATATTTTCATTTCCATCATACTACTCAAGTGCATTTAGCACCATTCCAGAATATTTGCCACTGCTCGGGACAAGTGATGGTGTCTCGTCACTCGCTGACAATCGGCGCAAAACTGTTTAGGGAGGATTATGTTCTCTTTCTAAGGTGAAGTAGGAATACGTTCTGTTGCAACAGACTGTTCAAATGCATGTTTGCATCACTGCAGAATATTTGCCACTGCTCAGGACGTGAGACAGTGTCTCGTCACTGGCTGACAATCGGCCCAAAATATTTTAGTGCCGTTTATGTTATCTTTCTAGGGTCAACTAGGAACACGATCAGTTCGATCACACTGTCCACATACGTGTTGTAGACGTTCCAGAATTTTCACCACTGCTCGGAATGCATGATGGTGTCTCATCACTCACTGAAAATCGGCCCGAAACTGTTTAGAGTTGACCGTGTTCTTTTTCCGGATAAACTAGGTATATGTTCATTTCCATCACATGCATGTTTGCATCATTCCAGTCATCACTACTCTGGATGTGTGACAGTGTCTTGTCACTTGCTGATAATCGGCCCTAATCTCTTTAGGGCCGACTATGTTCTCTTTCTTGGATCAACTAGGAATATGTTCTGTTCCATCACACTGTTCACATACATGTTAGGATCATTCCAGAATATTTGCCACTGCTCTGGACGTGTGTTGGTGTCTCGTTGCTTACGAATTGTATATGAATGCTAGATGGAGGCATCTGTGAAGTGGCAAATTATCATGACACTTTTTTTTAATGAAACCCGTATTACAGCCGTGGTGTAAATTTAATTTATTTTTAAACGGCAAGTTATTTTCCACTATAATAAATACTGAAAACAGGCAATGTAGGTAACATTTCAAGCATTAAAATTCACGACAATATGGCGCCCATCTAAAAATTTAAAGTAGCATCTTTAACACTTTCTTTCAAGGCAGTAGTTTTAACTGTCCATTTTTGTTTACTTGTGGTTGGTTCATTTCCATGTAAAATGTCGGACGCACCGCCAAAAGCATGCACAGACAGCAAAAAAAAAAGGAGAGGGGATTTCTTTTGGGACGTGCGTTACTTTGGCCTACTCTGATTTTCGGATCCTCAAAAAAACTTTTATTTTTAAAAAAAATTGCAAAAAGGGTCAAGGGGGGAGGAATCCTTCAGCCCCAATAGCCCCAATCCAGGGGTTCCCATGTTCACCGCCTTCCAACACGACCATCTCCAACATTATATTCCGTTCTCTCTTACTTAGTATCACCAACAATCGACAAATCAAACAAATCCTCGAATACCAATTCTGAATCCATGATAGAACACTATACGCAAAAGAAAACGCTTTTTTCCTTTCCACCTTGCACTGTTGGACTACTTCACGTGCACTACTTCATGACTGAAGTCGCGTGCTTCTTTATTGGCGTGCTGAGATGCGGACATCGGTAGATAAATAAGTTATCGCCTGCTTCCCGAGTGCAAGCACCAACAATCGCGCTGGCCTGCGTCCCTCGACAATGTTCTCAGCGCTCGGGAAGCAGGTAATAACCTGCACTACTCAAACACTTGTAATGTTTGGAGGTTTGATGCACTCCCAGCAGAAGCCATGGCGCCAGAATGAGAGAGGAGCAGGTTTTCGCTAGTCAATCACATTCAAAAATTGCTAGGATATTTTACATGCCACAATGGACATGAGCACGAGGCATCAGTGGGCCGCTATTCTTCCCGAAAATGTCAGGGTGTCTCAGGTCAGGCTAGAACGCCCATGGCCCATGAGACTGTCATGCTAAAACATCAGGCCACCTTGTACCTTAGACTTGCAAGTAGAAAGATTGGAAGGACCAAGTGCAAGCAAATTGGTGGTGAACATTGGGCTAATAATAATAATAATAATTTATTCAGCAAACAAGACAACGCACGAAGCTGCTTGACCTTGTATGTGCACTTAAGGACAATACAAACAACAGTTATGAATGACACAAAATTTGATAGATAATTACACCTGAGACATTGGTGTAATTAGTGTAATTGGTAAAGTCTAAATGAATGCATCAGCATTAATATTACGATAAAAAAATATATGTAAAGGATAAATCGTTATATGAATAAAGTACAATATTGTTACATTTAGGTAATTCCCAATATTCAGATTTTTACATATTTTCTCATCTTATTAGCACTGGTAATATATCTTAAACAGGATGGGATTTCGTTGAATAAGGATGGAATAATATAAGACATGACTCTTTTAACATATCAATTTCTCCAAGGTGGAGTCTGCAACCATGTATTGTTGGTTCTTGTCGGTCTTAGGCAAAGGTTTTAGAAGTGGGTTCAAAGTAATTATTCATAATGATTGTATTCTTGTACAGCTGATGAAAATTGAATAATTGATTTTCAAAATAAATGTCCATTTTAGTTTCTCCGTTTCTTTTGCCAAAAAGCACTTTTACTGTTTTGTTAATGGTTCTTTGAAGCCTCTCAATTAAATTAGCAGAAGTTGATCCAAACATGTTGCATGCATATCTGATTTTGGATAGGATCCAAGCTTCATGCAGAGTTTTTTTTTACAGTTTTGTTTATACAATCCTTGATCATATATAGCATTGGTGTTATTTGTCTGATTTTTCGTATTAAAGTTTCAATATGATCATAAAATTTCCAATTATGATCAATTTCAAGGCCAAGGTACTTTGTTTTTGTGGTTTGGTTTAATTTTTTGCAGGTGCAATATTATTTTTGAGCAGCCGATGTTATGCAGATATATAGAACAATGTTTTTTGATCATACGTGAAGTCGTTATATGCATAAAGCATGTTTTTTTCTGCACTGATATAAAGTTCATTTTCAGTAAAATATTCATTTATTTTATCAGTCATTTTGTAAGTTTTGTGTCATAATTTCTTGATTAAAATTAATCGACATCAGGCAAACGTCATCTGTATACAAAGTTAACAAACCAGTAAAATTATAGTCAGTAATATCGTTTAGGTAAATCAAAAAAAGTATCGAACCGAGTACTGAACCCTGTGGTACTCCATATTCTACTTCCCTCCATGTGCTGTGTTGTCTATTTTTGTATTGCAAGGTCTATTCGTAAGATAGTTTATCAAAGATATTTAAACATTTGCCTCTAACACCATACTTATACAATTTTCCAAAGAGAATTTATTTATCAAGAGTATCAAACGCTTTTTTTAGGTCTATGAAAATAGCTCCAACATGCTTACCTCCATGCAAAGCTCGGTTGATGTTATTATTAATGTATTTTAGTGCATCGATGGTGTTTTTATGTTGCTGAAATCCGAACTGTTGTTTATTAACGATTTTATTCCTATATAGAAAATTCATTATTCTGGTGGCAAAATATTTCTCAAGAAATTTATTTAGCATTGGAAGCAAGGCAATTGGTCTGTAATTGTTGTGATCCTGTTTATCTCCTTTTTTGTATATAGGTCTAAGTACTTTCTTCATATTGGAAGGCCATATTTCAGTTTCAATAATTGCCGAGATCAGAATTTGCATAAAGTAGGCTGTTTGCTCTTTAGTTTGAAAAAAAATGATCCATAAACAAGCCGTCATGTCCACAAGATTTTTTATTATTTAGAGTATGGATAATTCTTAGGATATCACATAGAGTAGATTTAAATATTTGAATAGTATTTTCCATCTTGTTTGCATTGAGATGTGGATTAACTTTTTAAAATAAATTTTTAGGTTTTGAACCATTTTTTGTACATTTTAATTTTGGAACTTCTTGTTGGTAACTGTCAGCAAAGTTATTACAGGTAGTGTTTGTGTTCTGGTTACGAAAAGTATTTTTTAGTTGTTCGTCTATATTAAGTTTTTCTTTTTTTGCCGCAAATTGAGTTAATTTTTCCCCAAGTTTTTGCTCTATTGTTACGATTGCTGTTGTTACGATTGATGTTGTTACGATTGCTGTTGGGTTTGTTTGGCAAGTTTAATATTGTTTTTCACATCTTTGTTTATTTTTGTATAACGTTCGAGTTGCACTTTTGTTGGGTTAGCCATTTTGGAAATTTGAGACCAAGGTTTGTTTTTGCGGTTAATTTTTGTTAAAAAGTCATTAGTCATCCATTCGCTTTTAAAAGTTTTGGAAACTGGTATTTTTTATGAACAGTTTTATTATTTTCTTAGATTGCTGTTACTTTGTTTCAATTTCATTATAAATCTGGTTTGGGTTTGTAAGGGTATTCAAAAAGGTCCAGTTTATGTTATTAAGTTGTCTTACAATATTTACGTTGTTGTATTTGTAGCAGTAATGCTGTTTGAAAGAATTTGTTACTTCGAAAGCTTTGCTATCAAAAAGTTGTAAGGTTGTAAAATAGTGATCCACCAGTTTATTTTTATCACATAAGATTTACAGTCCCAAGTTTTGGTTTTATTGTAGATTAGGTCAATGCAAGATTTAATTATTTTATCATTTCTTATTTCTTCTTTTGTAGGGGAATTAATTTCTTGTGAGAAGCCCAAGGATACCATTAGATTTTCGAATTTTTCAATATCTTTTTTTTCTGATAAATCCTTTGAGCTCTTTAGAACATTAAAATTAAAGTCACCGATAAGTATTAAATTTAATTTTTGCCATTTATTTGTAAGATGATCTTTAAGTTCTTTAATAAATTTTATTTTACTTGCAGACGGCTTTTTATACAAAGCAGTAATTTCAAAGAGCTGATTGTTCAGCTGAAAATTTAATGCTATTGCGTCAATTTTTATATTTGTACTAGATACATTTTTTATAGTTTCCTCTTTGAAAAAGATAAGAATTCCACCACCTTTTTGATTTTTTTCTACAGTTTTAGAACTTTTGGTAATTATTAATATTATATACACCCGTTTCATTATCACTTATGTTAATCTCAGTAAAAATGATGATATCCCACGGAATTTCAACTGTTTCGAATTCGGCCAACCATGAGTCCCAATTCAACCGACAACTTCTTATGTTTGTATGAATGCACTTTATATTCGTTGTAGCACTATTAATAAAACCAGTTTTGAGATGTTCAAAATTGTCGAAAACCTAATTTGTAAATGCATCATGATTTATATCTGAGTTATCATTCACTTTCTTGAATATTTGGATGACACGCTTTAACGATATTTTCCAGTTCTTCTGTGCTTCTGATTATACTAATTTATCTTTCATTTTCATCTTTTTTTGTGTTGATTTTCACAGTTTTAAACCACACGAATTTGTGCGTCATTTTCAGGTCTTGTTTGGTTCTCTAAAGTAGCGATTTATAATACGGAGTTAGGTGCTTGTTTATGTAAATTTTTTCCTTGTTTCCATTTCCAATGAGATCGTTGTTATTCAGGTTTCTTTTTTTTGAGTTCAGTCAAAGTTCAGCATCGACACAACTTCTAAACTGTATTAAGATGGACGGTGTGCGAGTGCGATTTTTTGATGGAAGGCGGTGTGCCTTTTCGATGCTTATATCATTGAATTTTGTTAGGTTTATTGCATCAATAATACGGTATACAAGATGGCGTTTTGTTCAGTTTCAACGCCAAAAATATCGATATTTCTATTCCTGCTGTTTTGTTCGCTTTCCTGCTGGGTTTGTTTAATGGATTTGACTGTTTTTTTTAGTTAAATAAGATCGTCTAATTGTAATGGTTCTTTGCTATCTACCTTTTTTTAAGCAAACTTTTCTTCAATCGTTTTTAGTCTATATCAATATCTTTGTTTTCGTTTTTGAGTTCGTAGTTTTTCTTTAGTTGTTCGTATTTGTCGTTGACAAAGTCAATGCTAGCAAGAATTTGCTCATTTGTTTTAACAATACTGTCAAGTTTTTCTTCATGCGATATCAGTCGGGATTTGAGTATGTCGTTTGCTTTATTTAAATCACAGTTTTCTTTGCTGAGCTGAGTATATTTTTTCTTGCTGTTCAAACTGGTGAAGATTTTTTTCATTCGTTTTCATGATTGAATCAATTTTTCTTTCAATTTTCTTGATGTACGTGTCGTTGTCTTCGTCAGTTGGATCAAAGTCATCGTCTAAACTATCCTTTTCGTTAGTGTCGTTTTTCTTGCTCGGGTTAGATTTCTGTAATCCATTTAGTTTACTTCTGCATTTTTATAATAATAATAATAATAATAATAATAATAATAATAATAATAATAATAAGAAGAAGAAGAAGAAGAAGAAGAATCATAAGTTTGTCACAAACGCAACCGGAATGGCAAGGACCTGGTGGTCACTAACTGCCATCTGAAGTTAAAACAAAAATTAAAAATTGTAAAATTTATGAGTTTAAAAGTTTAAAGAGAAGACGATTGCCCGGCTGTAAAGGAAGGGTTGATGGTATAGGGTTGGGGTCACGAATTCCTTATCACCAAGGTTAGACCTACCAGGGACACAAAGGTCCACGATGGCGTCACCAAACGTGAGGGACGAGTGAGGGGAAAAGCCGTATCATTGTCAATGTTAAAAAAAATATATAAAAAAATTAATCTAAATGCATCACAGTTTAAACTTGACCTAAACCAATTATCAATCATAATCAAGATAAAATTAAAATAAAAAAGCTCACTCACCATAATAAAAAAAGCTATGGTTAACAGGAAAGACATGACCATGAACAAGTGGACATTACTGGGCATACACCAGTCCAACAATCACCACCTGACTAGCAAGCAACAACATAATTGGATCGTTAAAAAAATGTAGCAAAGTTAAACTCGTCAAGATGATGTCTGAAGCTGTTGACGGAAGCAGCCGTAACTATCCGCTCAGGTAAAGCATTCCATACCAGGACCACCCTACCGGAAAAAAGTACTTCAGACAATTTGGCCGAGGGGAGAAGTAATTAATGATATAACCCCTAGTCCTGTTCACACGGCTAAGGTCAAATGGTTCATGGTACTTTGAGAAGTGATTTACGAATAGCATACAGATTAGACTCAACGTAAAACGAATTTAAATGTAAAAACAACGCTCATACATTTTACCCAATATTCCAAAGGTGAAGTATTATTACTCTTATCTGAGCTATTTTAACTTTAGCAATAAAATCACAAAACCTTACATTGTACACAGCGTTCTGGATTCTGCAAGCGAACATAAGGATTTCTGCAAACACATTCAAACCAGTCTTCTTTTACATCGGCTTCGTTTCCATTTGCTAAATCACAGTCTTGTTTCATGCGTAACTGGAGATCACCTGTTAACAAGATAATACAATGATGCATTACATGTATTTCGTTAAGCTTTCGATCGTTGTTAAAACTGCAAACTGGTTTTAAGATACTAGTACGACAAGCAGGCGTATTGTTCCTAAGTCACTAACAGAACCCTTCAAGACTCTCACTCCCCACCCCAACTCTGATAGCCGTTGCTCCAAAAGGAAAACAGCTCAATAAAACCGCGAGGGTTCACTACGCTGCGCCGCAAAAAAACTCTGTATATAATACGCTTAATAATACAATGGACACAAGCAAACTCATCATGCATTAAAATGAAAGAGGGCGAGCGGCCGGCAATGTGAACGAAAGTGCTCTGTAACAGTCAGTAACAAACAAAGTATTGCTTCGATAATGCTGACTATTTATTGATTTAGTTGTTTATTTATCTAGACACACGTTCGTGTGTCGCCGCCAGGTAACAGTCGATCATCCCATTGTAGACATACGATTGTTAAAAAATTGAAAGTTAATGATAAAAAGGCGACCTCACTAGCGATTGTGTCTGTTAACTGTAAGCAACTAAATGCGTATTTTGGCATGTTAAGGATAAATCCCAATGCGTCAGAAATCTTTCAAATTGTGGTAAATGAAAGGGGAAGATGCAGAGATAAAGAAAAAACTGAAAGTTAAAGGCTGAGTGTCCACCATTCATAGAGAGAAAGTTGCGTCAATAACGTTGTTAACGACGAGTAGTAATCTTCTGTTTTCATTTAACTTTCAAACTATTAGGCGGTGCAATCAACTTGGCTAATATGGATTAACCTTGGCGGCCTTTCCCTGGTAAAATGATATCACTACCTTCAAAGGCCGATCCTTTTTGGAAACTTGGTGGCTTTTTACACCAGTTTTGGTTTTGGGTGGATATCACATTTTACTGACTAGCTAGTACTGCAACTAGTACTGGTAACACTGACCCCATGTTAAATTACATAGACTCATTGCTCATGGGTAGCGCAAAACCTTCTCGGTAATTAAGTATATAGACAGTTTTTTTTTATCCACATTGCATCCCGAAGTCTATTGGACTTTTTTGGGTTGCATTTACATATACTACATCTACATATATAATACGGAGCAGACGGCCAAGTCACCGGCCACGCCATTCCGTCGTATAATCAAGTACCGCCAAAGACCTTGGAATAGTAGTAGTATAGTACCGCACCCTGTAGTGCCATCTGTTGACGGGATTCGCCTTCTACGTTCGGGTTGGGACACTTTTCCAACGCCTTTGAAGAGATGGTGCCACTTACCAAACCTGCCATGTCGCCGTCTATTGACGGCCTTGGACTACAAGTTCGGGTTATAACACGTTTTCCAAAGTCTTCGAAAAGATGGCACCACTTACCAAACCTGCCGCACCGTTTTTGGGTTCGTTTTTTGGTATTGTTGTGGTACCAAAGCGGCCAACAAAGTTTTAGTCGCGTGGACTGTGCCGTTGTCAGCGTTTGAGCTAAAAAAAAAAAACGTGTCTACTAAACTAGACAACTTTAAACCAAACGACGATTGGTTCTTAATTTCGAGGCCCTGAATGGGCTTCGAAATTGGTAGCTTGTTACGATGGAAAGGCGCATTTATTTCCTAAATGTTCACTTCCAGAAAGGAGTTGAATTGTTTTAAGTGGGCGGTAACAATCGTTGCTTGGCACAATATTGCCATGCACGGTGCCGAGGTGAATTGTTTCAAAGGATTAACTGAAACATAGGGTTACTTGGTTACTGAATGCTGGATTTCTCAATGATAGGGTTTTTTTTAGCCTTTAGTCAAACATACGCCAGCGACTTTCCGGCGCTGCACCAAAGGGAGAATGTCACGGGGCGACGTTTTCGGGGAGGGGGAGGCGGGGAAGCGTATATGGGAGGACACGTAGGCAAATCCGGGAGGGGGCAGGAGTGTGGGGATTGGGGATTAAAGTAATTGTAGGGGGGGGGGAAGCCATATGTGGGAGCCATTCACATGTTCGGTCTTCGGTTTGATAAATTTAAAACCAAAGAACAGACTCCTGAGGTGCCAGAGGGAGGCGGAGAGATATTCAGAACCCACACTATGGGAGTGCAAGAACGGGCTGCAACGGGGTGCGGCAGGGGAAGGGGGAGCAGGGATGTGCGGGTCGTGGGTAGGATGGGGGGTGCGCAGCATGCGCACGGGCACAACTAGTGTATTACATATTTATGTGATTAAATTTATCTAACAGTAAAATAAAAAGCATAACAACAACATAAACGATTTATTGAAGCAGTATTTTCCCAATTCCTATATTTTTACAATACCTCTACTTTTTTGTATTACTGAACATTTTTTTTTATTATTATGTTTTATTATTTTTTAATAACCAGTTTTTTACTTCTTTCTTGATCCGTTTAAATCATGTCAGGGTTATAAGATTATTGGATAATTGAGAAGACATACGTAGCCGAATTTTGGCACACCGATGCATGGTGATCTGAGCATGGTCTTTTTGTTGGTTTGGGGGTTGTAGGGTTCCGGATAAATGCGTGGGAGGATTTTGGAATTCTCCACCAGCGAATTTAAATTTCGTTTCTTTTCCAAGTTGCAACCAAAGATTTCAAGCAACAATGGCTTGAACAATCAACACAGGTCCTTAGATTTATTGTCAAAGCCTGGACGAACTAAAACCTGAACTGTAACGAAGGACAAAATAAGGTAACACTAACGTTGCCGTGGATTGCGTAAAAATAAAGGGATGTACGTTAGATGCTGGTTACGCAACAATGCGAGCATCCATGAGCTAACGGGTTTTTGTTAATAACCCAGAAATAAAATGCTTCGCGTTCTGCTGTCTTAGTAACAGTGACCTTCGGGGGTTTCTGCATGACTAAATGTCAATGAAATCTTGAAAAGTTAAGGGGATGGTGTAGGGGTAAACAAAACAACTGAATGGGATGGGCAGATTGAGTGAACCAAGCGAACGAAATCAGCCATTGTTAACCAGTGTGTGCAAAAATGGGATTGAAGCAACTTAAGCATGTGAAGAACGGATATACAATAAATTAAGCCGTGTCAATTTGGCTAATTTAACGGCTAATTGGCAATGGTAAATTTTTACATTATAAATGTTAAAATTTATAGAAATAAAATTGCTCTAGAAAAAAGGTACAGATGAAGATAAGACGGTGTAACCTTATGTACGGTCACAGTCCTATGAAAGTTGTGATATCCATCCAAACCCAAAACTGGTAGAAAACCAGCCAAGTTTCCAAAAACGATCGGCCTTTGAAGGTAGTGATATCATTCCACCAGGAATAGGCCACCTAGGTAAAGACTAGGTCCTATTAGCCAAGTTAATCGCACCCAATAATAATTTGGACGTTAAATGAAAACTTGAAGATTGCTACAGCGAGTAGCAATTTTCAAGTTTTCATTTAACTTTCGAACTATTAGTTGGTGCGATTAACTTGGCTAATAGGATTGACCTTGGCGGCCTTTCCCTGATAAATGATATCACTACCTTCAAAGGCAGATCGTTTTCGGAAACTTAGTGGGTTTTTCTACCAGTTTTGGTTTTGGTGGATTTATACCTTTCAGGAGCCTGCCAAGCCTGAATGCTACGTACTCCATCTAAAGAGTAACTAATACTGGACAAAAACTAACCCAAACCCAAAAACCAGACGGCCAAAACAACAGAAAGCTAGTTATTAGAGCCGAGTTGAATGGTATCAAAGTTGACTGAATAATAATCACTGCATGTATGATCGTTGTTGCGGGCTTACCGCGCTTGATATCAAGACGGAGAAACAGGCAATTCAGCTGTACTCAGAAAAAGAGTGTCATCCTTCATTAAATTTACTAACCTCTATTTACTAACCAAACACCAGCGGTTTCAAGGGAGGGGACGCAGGGATAGAGTTATTCTGTCCACACCATGGTGAGAATGCAGGCGTGCGAGGGACAGGAGGTACCGGAGAGACTGCAGGGTGGAAATCTGACCACACAGTGGGGGGAATACGAGGGATAGGGAGGGGGTGCAGGTGACAGGGGGTACTGGGGAGGGCTGCGGGGGAAGGGGGATTTTACCGCTTAATTGGGGAATGAGGAGTGGTGCACCTGTGTTGATGGGCAAGAAGTAGCGAGTGATCCAATCGGAGTTTTTGCAGTAGCCTCGCTGCCCAGTGCGGCAATTCATCAAGGGCCAGGTCCATCCCACACATTGGTTGCAGTTGAAAAAGCGTCCGCCCAGTACTTGCAGTATCCCAGTCTGCGTTCCACTTGCACCAAAACCATTCATACACGGCAGGACGTTGCATCCTAGCAGACGTTACGAGGGAAACCACTGGCACGTCGCCTCGAGCTGCCTCCTTTGCCAGACCATCGGCCTGCTCATTCCCGGTGTGTCCCACGTCCCCACGAACCCACCGCAGGGCCACACCACTCCTCTGCAATGCTGCCCAGAGCTTTCTACAGATCGTGAATACCAGCGGATCACTCATATTTAGAGATGCTATCGCACTCCTCAACCTGCCCAGTCCTGACTTAGAGTCAGTGACCATTGTAAACAATGGCAATTGCAAATCCAGCACAATATCCAGCGCCACAGATATGGCCACCAGCTCACATGTCATGCTCGAGCTGACAGCGTCGAGATTACTCACGCAACTAACCTTCAGGGATGGGATAACCACGCCAATCCCACCCACTCCCGTTGACTGGAGGAAGGAGGCATAGCAAAAGACCTCACACTCCGTGTAACTTAGCTCAAAGACCTTAGATAAACCCGGGCACCACACCCACAGACTGAATGGGCGCGCACAGCCAATGCTGGTCCAGCAACAGCTAGAGTTACTAAGCAGAAGAGAAACACCCTCTCTACTAGATGAAGCTACCAACAATATGTGCTGATTTTTTGTGCGCTAGCACTTTGCCCATCAAGTTCAGATTGTTGGCTTTCAACGGCATCTAACTGTTCAAATTCAGAACATTATCGGACATGAGCAAAGACTGCTTCTCTTACTCGAGACATTAAATCGGCGTTTTCTGGTATTGAATACTAAATATTAGTAGGATAGAATCTAATAGAATGTGTCGGCCAGTAAGCTTAGAGCGTTTTTAAGGTGCAAGTGGTAGATGTTAAGTGGAAGTTACCACCATCGTTTCAGTTGTTTTTTTGCCGCAGAAGGGAGGAAACCAGAGCACCCGGAAGAAACCCTCATGCAACGGGAGGGGAAACAGCCAGAGAAAAACCCGTACATATACACTTCCCTTCTCCAGGACTGAACCCGGGTCTGTAAGAATCCAGAGATGTACAGCTGTGACGAAGATGGCTATCAAATCTAATGCCCCAGTGCTCGCGGCTACCCGTGCACCCGAAAGCTTTGTGACAGACAGCTTTGGAAATTGTATAGATTGACAGGGTTTAGCGAGTAGGCAACAGTAAGTCCTCTTCCTGAGCTGCGCATAAAGGATTTTAATACGTAGAAGGTATCCCAACATCGTTGATTTCACGCTAATTACCTTTCCCAGGTTGAATGATATCACTACTTTCAAAGGTCGACCTTTTCTGGCCAAACAGCCAAACAGTAAAGAAAGCTGAGCCCGTTCCATTATGTCGACAGTGTAAGTGGTGACGGCCGTAGTTACTTGTTACCACCAAGAAGAATGAAAAAAAGCATGCGTAGTTTGCTGGGAGTACCTGATTCCATTACTGGCGTTTTCGGGTTGCTCTGCCACTATGCGGCAGGTTTTGGCCCTATGACTAGTAACTACGTTTGCCACCAGATGGCGGAACTAGTAACGAGCGACAATATTTATAGTTACGTTTTGTAAAATTCAATGAAATTATTATTTTTACTCCAAAAATGGTGTATTATAATTTATCCTATTTCGTACAAGATTCGGACTTTGTGAAGTCTAGCCAATCCGAAGTAGTCTAGTAAAGCTACGTTGAGCCATGGTTTGAGCCAATTCGACTGAAAACAACAATGGCATCGTTATCTATCGGTTCGCCGACGAACATTCGTTGTTAACTTGCGCGTATTGACAAATCAAATACCAGAAAATAAATCATATTTATATGATACAAATTACAACGCTGACGAGTGAGGTAAATCATTCTAGAACCCTTGGAAAATCTCGAAATGTTATTTATTGCGACAGACATTGGGAATCCACTCGAAAAACCACGGCATGTCAGTGGTTAGGCTTAGCCATTAACGGGTATTACAAGTCAATCCATTACATGGAGGATGATTGCCCGTTATGATGACAACTTGTGGAAAGCGACATCGGATTGAGTAAAAGGTAATGAGCGATATAGATAGAAGCTATAATTCATCGGTTTAAACTATAAGTCAAAGTATTTGAAAGTTCAATATAACAACTACGTCAACAAACTACCTTCTCGTTCGGCTACGCCAGTTTTGTAGCACAAGAAAAAATTAATTTGAAATTTTTTTTATTTTCCGTCGACGTGTCATTAAGCCTCATCCCGCAAACCCCCCTCCCCAGCACCTCGCAGCCTTGAAGTACATCAACATTCCAGCGGCTGCATACTGCTACCCCCTCCTCCCCCGACCTTCAGCCAATCAGTAGTTGGTGGGTACCGAGGGTGGGGGGCTAAAGTACGATGTAGATACGGGGGGGGGGGGGGCCGAAAATGCTCTGTAGATACGGGGAGTGGGAACACTGAGGAAGAATTTACGTATGCTTTATTCCTTGGGAGGTGGGGAGAGAACGAAAAATTGATTACGTAAGTGGAGCAGAAGTAGTAAATCATAGCAAAGTTTCGTTACAGGAAAATAAAAAAAAAACGTTTCCAGCAGCAGCAGTTAAAACTGGTGTTCCTTCACGTTTGGGGAAGGTGTGGGGGAAGGTTAAAGCGATGGCTGGAGGACAATTATTATTTGACACGTAGTCGGTACATTGAAATTTCTTTATCGTAGTCAGTGAAGACCAAAAAAAAAAGCAGCCAAGTAATTTTCGAATGTGAAAAGGAAGAACCTTGACAAGCAAACTAAATTCCACAGGTGGAGATACTGCGTCAGGTTTTTAAACCAAAAACAAAGGATTATGAAAAAAGGACGAATTAATTCACGAGTGCCGCGATAATGGAGGGTGGGGGGGGGATGTAGAAGACACAGGCAGAAAGGTTGGGGGGGG
>JAHWFP010103720.1:51230-64570 GCA_023313725.1 Lithobius niger | reverse complement strand
CAGTAAGCCACCTTTATGCACTTACGTTTCGTCGGAGTGTCATGACCCAGATTCGAACCAGCTTCCCAGTTCGCCCCCAGATCACTTGCATAGCGCCTTAGTCGCTATGGCCACATCCGGGTCATGCCACTCCGACAAAACGTAAGTGCATAAAGGTGGCTTACTGAACGACGTTATTTCTAGTGTATGACTTTCGCTGTTGGCCTAATTTCCAATTTTACTTCAGGTAGTGACAGCCTGGCCGGCCAGAGTCAGAGTCCCCTCCTCCAAGGCGATCCCTCTACCTGCTCCCCCCTCCGTCGCTCTCCTACAAGTCCGCGGTTTCCCTCCTACCTGCAGGCAGGCAGCAGGTATAAAACAGACCTGGGAAACTGGATCAGCAGCATTGGCTCAACTCCAATTCCGATGTTACTACGGCGGTCGGAGCAGAGATGTCCCCAGTCCGACTGTTGCCATGCCGGGCTAGGTAGTAGTTTAGAAAACTAGTTTTAGCTTTAGTTTATTTTATTTCGAACTTTATTCTAAATTCTTAAACTTTAAGATTTAAACTTAACATTTGACTTGAGTTTCGCGATTATGGGTAGTTAAAACCATCGCCATTTTCTGGTCTCCCCTCCTATAACTTGTCCCCTTTCTAAAAACTGGTTTTCTTTCTGTTTGTTTTACAAAATGTAATCAAACCTTTTTGAGATCACCAAGGTCCTGTAGCATAATTACAGAAGCACAGACTTCGATGGTAGGGCCCTGATTATTGCTAGCTTGACTCAATGTGAATAAGTCACTTGATCTTGTGCAAGATGCCTTGAAACATAATCTTAAACTAAGACTAAGATTGAAACTGTGAGGTACTTTTTCTAACTTAGAGGTGTTTAGGTAACACCAAAGAACATTTTCTATTCGAAATTGTAAGTGTGAATTTTACTTTGAAATTCGTTGCCAATAATTTATTCATGTAAATTAATTTTTTTGTGTGCTTTCACTGAAAGCTATTTTGTAAAGACTAGTTGCCATGTAAAGTGTTTCTTTCCCCTGTTTATTAAAACCAAGAGTAGTTTTAAACTCAGTTTGCTTCTAGAGAGATTTAATTTGCTAGTGTTTTAACTAAAAACAACTCATTTTTATTTAAAGCCGAAGGTTAGCAATTAAACCACCCACCTAGTGGCAGTGAACCAAAACGATTACATAGTACTAAACTTTAGATAGGACATAGACACTCTGTTCCTAACCGTGCAGTAGTGCCTGCTATGCTAGTTTAAACTCCGCAAAAGTAAAAACGGCCACCCGAAGTACTTCTAACTTTCCCGAGACCACACCAGATATCGGTGCAGAACAGTAGGCACCTCAAGGACCTGTGAGCACCGCTACAAGGTGTGATTGGAGCCCGGGTTAGGGCGGGTGGCAGTCAGTCGATCGTGGCTGGCTGGCAGAGGAGACGGTGACGGGTTGACAGAGGGGTCACCTGTGCGAAGGACAAGCCTTACTGGCAGAGGGGTCCTTCGACGTGGTCTTGGATTTGGCCATGAGCGAAGACGATCATTGGCGATCGATGACTTAATCCGGTGCTCACTAGAGGGAAAAATATGACGGTCTACATAACGTAGATGCTCTTATAGGAGGAGTGTGCCGCACATGGGCTGTTGAGCTGGATGGATCAAAAGAACTTTGTAGCCTCTAGGAAAGAAAGCAGTCATTGTGAAAGAATGCTGAAATTCACAGGTAATGAATATTCCGAAGGGCAACTACAAAATATTTTTTCAGAGGTGGAATTTCAAAGTGGGATGAGAAATATTGCTTAGTTGCCTTAATTTCATGCAATAAAAAAAAAATTATCTGCGCTTCCAGTCCTGCTACGTGGAAGACTAAAATACCAGGATGCACACCTGGTTAATTTTAGTTTTTGTTACCTATACCAATAGTCAAATTGGGCAGGCGTGGATCGGAACATGACGTGGAAAATCTGCCGACCTGCACAGGGAGACTGGGATAGCAAGCCTCAAGATGTAATTGTGCAGTACGTAGTATGGTAACATGGAATATTAAAAGATGCGGCAGAGGGCAATATGTTTCGGCGGTGAAGGCTGCACATGAATTGTCTAACACCCAAAGAGGGGACAAGGGATAGGGTCATGCAGATAAAGCAAACCAACTTACTCTGTCGGAGGGATCTTCTTGGCGGAGTAGGAGTAGGATTATGGGAGAGTCTTGTGTTATAGTTCGTTCGTTTTAAGAGGCAGAAGTGACCTCTCTTAGCATGGACGTGAGATATGGGTCGTGTCTTCGTTTTAATTATTCCGGTGATAGTCGGTAGGCTTTGAGGGGCTACAGTCAATGTGAATTAGCTGAGCAAGGATCCTGACGGAGTGTGAAGTTGTTTAAACATTGAAGCACAAAAAAGAAAAAATAATGCGCGAGTAGTGGGACCTAGTGGTTTGGCGTGAGAGCGTATTGCGAGGTTCTTCATCGAGTGGGAAACACCGGAACTGGTCCCTCGCCGATCCCATGTCTAAAGAGTGGGGAGTGTGTTGATAGTTTTAGCGTTTATTGCGGATCGACCCGGAATCCGAACGCCACACCTCGCGCTCTATTTCTACAAGGTGAGCAAGATGGACCGTTAGAAAGCTCAGCAGCATGAGGATGAATCCCGTGAAAAATGGGAAAGAAACTTGGGGCGTCATCGTACTGCCAGACGTAGTACGATGAGAGGCCTGCCAAGTCTGTTGAAGTGGTGGCTTGCTACCAAATGGAAAAGGGATCTGTGGGATCGCCATCCAGCGTGGAGGTCCGTCGTGCGGTCGTAGAAGGGTCCTTATATGGAGAATCCAAAGGAGAAGTAGCAGCTTCGTGTAGATCCGCAATAGGCGGAGTAGGAGTGTCGTCGTGCCGAGGAGGCAGATCAGGTGAATAACGAGGAGGTAGAGATGACGGAGCGTTGTGAAGACGTCGAGTCCGGGAGCGTGCCCAATAGAAGGCCCTCCAGGGTGGCGAGGAAGGGATAGGGGAGTGCCAAATGCGATTAGCCTTCAATAACGCATAATTCACGCGCAAGGCATAATGGAAAAATAACGGCAAGCGGTGTTTACTGTGGCGTGAGTACTGTATCAGCCGAAGCTACGATTCTCAAGGTGCTTGTAACTTCTCCGACATCAATGTGGTTTTGACCTCTAAACTACTAGTTCGGTGGCGGTTTTTACCTTTACGGAAAACAGCACACGTATGCTACTGGCCCAGCATGGGTAACAGAGTCATTTGTCCTAACTGTAGGCTAACTAGACAATTTTAAAGGGGGGTATTCGCTGCCACCAGGTGGGTGTTTCTAAATGCAGCTCTAAGTTTAATTATTAAGTGGTTTTCTTAAGAACTATAACTTCTACATTAGTCTAACTAGCAGAAAAACAGGCATTTTACAAACTCGAAGGTTTATTAAAGGCAGACAAAATATGAAAACAATTACACTTCGTTTCAACTAGGTTTACAAGAAAATAGGCTTTAAATTAACGCACGGCGATTTTTACAATAAAATCAACAAGAATTTACAATTAAATTCAACTCAAACTTTACATGCGATGCAAAGAGTAAAACTGACAATTTCGATTAGAAATGTGCTGTGGGACCTCGGGAACCCGTTATAACATGCAAACTGCGGGAATTACATGAAATAAATCTATTTGGTGCAAACTGCGGGAATTACACACAAATAGTCAAGATTTTGTTTCTTAAGTCCGACCTAAGATCAAATCAACAAATATGTAGATCCTTAGTATTTGGGGAAGCACCCTGAAAATACGTCGTCTAAATGCATAATGATAAACACGGAGAGAAAGCTGGTTTTTAGAAAGGGACCGTGAACCATGACGTTATGGCGATGGGGGCCTAGAATGCCGACTATGGCTCTACCTCCATAATTCCCTCAAAGCTTAAGGTTAGGTTAAGTTTAAAACTAAAATTTCAAATGGGCGTTCCAAAATTAAATTGTCTAAACTACACTAGTTTAATACGAACCAACTACCTTTGCCCGGCATGGCAACATTCGGACGGGACATCTCCTATACCGACTGGCGTAGTCACCTCTGGCTTTGAGATCTGATAAGCGTGTGCTAACGAGTGTGAGGAGCGGGGGCCTTTTATTCTAGTGACCAGAAGTTCGCGCGGACGACCAGGAGAGCTTCGAGGTCTGGTTGGCTGAGGGCCTTGAGAACAATAGAAAAGTCGGCAATGCAAAGGATTTTTAGCTTGGCGCCGTTTGAAGGAATAACTATGGACTGCGTGATAGAGAGAGGCCAGTTGAGTTATACTCATTGTTTGGAACGTGAAAAGGCCTTATTTTACTACGGATTGTTTTCTTATTTAACCACGATGTTATGCATCGCGACTATTGAAGGAATGATCTCAATAAATTCGGTTATTAACATTGGGAAGCCAGGTTTACTTTGGGAAATCGAAAGCCAAGTCGGTTTTGCTATAAACAACTACGGAAAATTAGAAAAGACGTGTACGGGAAAATTCGTAAGTTAGATGCTGCTTAAGCTCCGGTAGTTGGGATGGCAAAAGATTACGTTAAAAGATTATTATGAAATAAAAGTTATGGTTACCAGCAAATGCTAAAACGTATTTTAAATAGTTGAACTAATATTTGTAGACGTAAAACGGGGATTTTGGGTGTCGGACATTTCTCAAGTGCATCTTAGATCGTCACCTTAAATCTACTTAAGAAATATCAAAACAAAGTGTGTACAATTATTATCGAGGTTAAGTACCTTCGTAGAGGAAGCTCCTCCTATCAAACACTAAACTAATGTTTTCGGCTTTATGCCTAAGTGAAAATAAAAGTAAATACAAATTTTTACAAGTGGCGAAAATGGCGTGTCGTGCGCTACGGTGATTTTACGGCATCGGTTTCGTGCGTTTTTCAAATGGATGCTGTGAAAGTTCTAGAAGGAATTTTCGTGTTCTGTTTGCGGGGGAAAACAGATAAAGTTCGTGGCTATTAAGAGCTGTTTAGATAAGACGGATCGGTCCATTTTCTTGGAAGATACAGCTGTTTGAAATTGGTGTTTTTCACGGCTGAGGTGCCGAGAAAAAAAAAGTGTTCGTTGCCGTAAACGAAGTTTCCCTCAGGTTGTTGTTAGTTTGAGTTGAGGTGTCCTCTCAAATCGGGTGAAGAGCTCGGGCTTTCTTTACAGTACGACATTGCGATTCAAAGTTCACACTTCCCCACTAATAAATGAACAATCATAAACTCTGTCCACTTGAATTTACGGTGGAATAACGCAGCGTCCACCTTCTTCAGAAGTTCAGGCAAAAAACGAAGTACTAAACGAGGTTCACATTGCTTCAGGCTGTGTCAGAATCTGAATCAGAATTTGAACTTGCCGCAAAACGGAAAATGCCGTAAGTTGATGGAGCCGAGGAAGAGGATGGTGGTCCTTTTAAGGACTGTGCCAAGTCCAAGGCGAGTGCTTTCTGTCGCATGACACGAGCCCGTCGTTGCCGGGAGAGAAGTTGTCGTTTCCATATCTCAGGCCATGCTGTGAGAGAGATCGTCTCACACACACTGTACATCTTTGAGGCACCCCGTTGCATTGGCGATGGTATTGGCAACAGGGGTGTGGGTCCAATCTGTTAGATCTTGAAGAAAAGGAGATGCATCCGCACGATTCTGGTGGTGGCATGTTAGGCGGTAGTACTTCAAGTACTGGCTCTTCATCGGCAGGGGATTCAGACATCTTGAAAATCGTTGAACGTTGCGGATCGTGAACGGGACGCAAACGGCAGGAAGAAGACAAAGAAGAGACAGCAGCGTTGCGGCGGCGCTGTAGGCAGCCGACCGAACCGCGCACCGTCAAGGCGGAGTAGTGGCAAAAATTGGCAGAAGAGAGAGGCCTGGAACGGGCGTTTTCGAACAGGAGGATCATGTATTGGTGTGCTTGCGTCCGTTGGGAAGTAGTACAGCGAAGCCGATGGAAGAAGGAAGGGGTTGCAAACTCGTATGGAATGCAAAATTTGATGATCCGGCAGTCGGGCGGCAGGCATTTTTTTTTTGCATGTGGAACAATTCCGAAGGTGAAAGAAAAGGATTGCTTGACAGGGCGTGTAGGGTGGTTGACACTAGATGCGGATACTTACCAAAGATGAATCCAAATTAGAAGAGGAGCAGGGAAAGCGAAATACGGAAAACGCAGATTGGCTTAACGGAGTAGATGGACCCGACAGCAGCTTGGAAATCTTAGTTTAGCTGAATGGGACCGATGTTGTAGGAGTAGTAGGAGTGATTAGTGAATGGAACGGAAAGTTGTGAGGCCCGAACGGAAAGCTGCTTCGGTCCTCTGGATGTAGGAAGTTATTGTCCTCGTAATATGCTGAATGTTGGTTGTGAGACGATAGTCCTAGGTAGAGGTGGAGTAATGACTAGTAGTGTGGAGATGTAACCCAATGGTTGAATTGGCATATATGATATACTATTGCTGTTGTTTGTTGTCTCTCTTTTTTTTTTCAACAAACTTAGAACAAAAAGAGCTAACAGGACAAGGAAGACGTAGGCTGGAGCTTGGAGAAGGCAGTGTAAGAGCCGCTGTGCAGGAGGCTCGTGAAGTCGAGGCGATGGGAGTGGAGTAGGACCTGGCCAACGAGGTCTTGAGCGGATTGATCCCAGGGAAGGAGATAGGCTGACGATGTGAAATCGTAACTGGATACGGAGGCGAGAGTGCCAAGAATTCTGGAGAACGTAGCGGCTCAGGGCGGGTGAAGACTACGTCAAAATCTTGTATATTCTCTTCGAAGCAATGAAGAGTAGGAGATGCTGATGGCAAGGACGAGGAAGGGACTGCAGACGGACCGGCAGGTGAGGAACCAGAAGGATAGCAACATCCAACAGGACTGCCGGTGGGATGCCAGAAGTGACGGGAAGGGATAGGCCGAGTGGTGGAGAGAAACGGAGAGAAGGTCGAGCCGTTGCTCCGAGTGGGATCGATATGACAGGAGATGGAAGTAGAGGTGGCTGGGTCAAGACGTAGTGGTCTCTTGGCTTGAAAGCCCCCCTCCTACCTTGTTTAGGAAAATGGGATAGGAGGCCAGGATAGGCTACCGAAGGCGGAGCCCTTGGTAGACATGTCGGAATGACGATAGACACCACTGGTGTACGGCAGGTAAGACGAGGCGGACCGAACGTGAGCAGGGGTTCAAGGAAGCGGACTGTGCAGATTGGCACACACTGGTGGAGCGGAGCGGGGTCCTGACCCGGATTAGCAACCGCTGCGAAGGGCGAGAAGCTGAAGGGCATCGTCAGTCCACCAACAGCGCTCCGCAGAAGGCGGATCGTGAATCGGCATACTACAGGCCATCGGATCGTGGAGTAGGCTTGATGAACGGCATAGGAGAAGGATGACGAAGGAGCGCTCAAGACAACCAAACGAGGTGATCATCCCTTTGAGAAAGATGGTTACCAGTCAGCTGCACGAGCCTTATAAAGGCTCGCCAGCCCCGGACATGCGCAGTATAATGAGATCAGCTGGGAGGCCAACTTTTCAAGTTAATGCTCAAATTGGAGGAACTGCTAAAAATCAGGTAATGTAATGTAATTTTCGTTGGCAACAAAAATTGTACATCTGGTTACCTTCACTCATTACACAATATTTCCGAAGGGCAACTAGAAAATATCTTTTCCGAGGTGGAACGTGGAAGCGGGATGAGAAATATTGCAGAGTTGCCTAATTCATGCAATTGTCTGTGCTTCTAGTCCAGCTACGAGGAAGAAACTGTACATCTAGTTACCTTAAACATTATACAATTTTCGTGGTGTAACATTTTTTTAATGTCACACATGGTGGAATACCAGAAACGTGCATGTATGTGCAATACTAGAAAAGAAGTGCACATAGACATAAGAGCTACACCAACATTCGCATCAGTCATCGGAGTATGAGCATCGGTATCGGTTTTATGTGGCAGTTAACGCAGATTTTGCAACAGATGTGATGGATAGAAAGTTCAGGTTTTGTAAATATCCTCACTTGGTAGGTGACTTAGTTTCACATTACTAACCACTGGCATTTTGGAGATTGGAATTAGCTTACCCTTAAAGGGGCACCCGGCCTGCCTTATAACAGCCACGCGCTAATCGCCAGCCATGCATATAGCATTGCAAAGGTCGCAGCGAAGAATGCAGCTACTGTCTAAATTGCAATTGTGCATAATAGACGAACCGGTGTCGGGTTCGCTTCTGGGTCGATCGTGGCCAGGATTGCTCCCGCTGGGTTTGGAATGAAACTCCAGTCCTCCAATCGAAAGATCGGCAACCGCCGTGTACAGTGGCTTAATGTCTACATCACGTAGAAGCAGCAAGATTAACACAATACCACCTACCCCAAAATTTTATGCTCCACACAGTTCAGGAGCTTGGCCCCGATCTGTGAAGATGAAAGCAGCCCGAGAAGGTGACATTACTCAGAAGTCCGATGGCAGACCGGTTGAAGTGCTGACGTACGTGCCTGGACGTAGCGAGAGTGTGCAACGTGCGTCCACTGATAATGGAGTAAAGTGCTTCTTGAGATACCCCCCCAACCTCAAAAAGATGCTGAGGCATCCACGTTCGAAGAGGACCGTGCACCCCTCCCCCCACACCCACTCTCCCTCACCCCCACCCACTCTCCCTCACCCCCACCCACCTCTCCTCCCGTAGCACCGCCCTCTCCTCCCATGGCACCCCCTTCCCAGGCCATTCAACGCACGCATCGTTACCCCACCCGCCTGGTGTGCAGGAATCCAGCCGAGGCACCAGTTGTTGGTGCACCGTCTCCCCCACCCCCTCCACCTGGTGAGTCCTTTCCAACACGCTTGGGCCGGAGGAGTGGTGTGGTCTACTGTGTTCCTTGCGGCCAGTGCAACGCCGTCTACACTGGCGAGAACAAGAGACAGTTGTTCGAGAGGTTGGGTGAACACGTCGCAGCTGTGAGGAAGGGAGACATGCTCAACGGCATCGCCCAGCATGTCAAACATCAGCAGCACCAGATTGCGTGGAATGCCACAACAGTTTTGCTTTCCTCCAATTCTCTCCAAGGAGGACACCTGATGGCCCTTGAATCTCTGGCCATTCTTCGTTTCAAGAGCATGAAAGTTCCACTCATGAACCTGACGGGAGCCTCCCACATGTTAATGGAACATTCAGTGGATTCTGGTGTGAAAGCCGAGCTTGACAAGCAGTGGGGCTTGAGAGCGTGATTGTATATAGATCAGTGGTTCTCTCACTCGCACGTCGTCTGCTTGATCATGGCCACAACCATGTAACGTTCGTTTTTGAAGTTTAGTGCCTCGTTGTGTTCTGAAGAAGGTGAACGGCCTGTTTTTCACCGAAAATTCAAGGGAAAATATTTTTGGTTTGCTGAACTGTGTGGAGCATAAAATTTTGGGGTAGGTGGTATTGTGTTAATCTTGCTGCTTCTACTCCAGTCCTCTTACCTTTAAACAGCATTTATTGGCTACCCCAACGCATACACTCGTCAGGCTGGCAGGGAACCATGCCGGCTGTCTGACCTCGAACCCCCTCCGGAAGTTCACCACCCGGCCTTCCGCCAGCGAGCGTGTGGCACTCGCGTCGCTAGGAGGGCGGATAGTGTTGGGACTGTGGGCTGACCGGTGCCATCCCAACACTCTCCCCCCTCCCCGAGAATAAGAGGACCCGACACTCTCTGGACTGGATGCCGGATCAAAAAGAAAAAAATTACTACAAAGAAGTCTACAGGCGAGCAAGCGTGCTAAAAACACCATAGTCCGAGACAGCTCGGAACACTGACAAGTGAAACAACGCGAAATTTGACCCCGGAGGCGCAGCGCAGGCATGCTGTGTACATCAAGTCTGACCGCGGATAAGCGCAGCGCAAGTGAACACTAAAGTCTAGGTAGTCTGACCGCTGATAAGCGCAACGCAGAGCAAGATTAAGCGCTGCACAAGGAATTGTGAAAACAAAAGATTTACGCGCACGTCTTCTCTTCTCTTCCCGAAGTTGCGACTTAGTTTGTGGGTGAAAAAACACTATTGCGTCCCAAGGAGGGTACGGCTTAGTCCGCAAGATGAAGAAAAAACACACGGGTGCATCCCGAAGGGTATGCCTTAGTTCAAGGGTGGAAACAGAACATCTTCAGGCTTGTCACAGAGGTGAGCCGGAACTCGAGGATCACTGAGCGTTCAACAGAATGAACACCATCTTGCTTCTTGTGGAGCAGTCGTCGGGGGGGGGGGGGGGGTGGAGCGTATGAGCAGGAGTGTCGGGGTAACATCTTTTGCGTCAAAATGAGGTTGGTGGACAGTTCCCTGCGGTCGTCGAGGTTTGAAAAGAAATGAAGGTCCGTGACTGCGTCGAAGTTTTAAAGTGGGGTCCACAAGGTCCGCATTGCAGGCATCAATTTAAGGTTGGTGGACAATTCCCTGCAGTCGTCGAGTTTGAAAAAAAAACGAGGGTCCGTGACTGCGTCGAAGTTTTAAAGTAAGGTCCACATCATCAGCTGCGAGTCGAGATTTGAAAGTCATCCTGCACCCCGATCCCCTGCGTTCATCCGAAGAACCGCTACCACATCCAGAAGTCGGTGAGCCCTGGCTTGGGCCGCCCCGCCCAGAAATACACCTGATCGACAAGATCAGTTCTGCAGCCACTCCTGCCAGTCCTCGTCTTCGATGTCGAAAAGAAGGCTGTCCTCACCATTTCCATTGTGTACGGCCATCATGAGGTAGTTGCAAGATGGGCTGGCTTTCTGGTCAATCTTTTCTGTCTCCTGAAAGGTTCGGCGGCAGATGTACCGGGTAGCGGTTCGTCCATGTCATCGTTCGAGCCTGATGAACGATTTTCATTGGCATGCCAGTCCGGGTCTGAATCCGGTTCAGAGTCCGAAAAGTCCGAAGCTTGATCGCTCTCGGAGTCCTCCCGGTCTGACTGGTCGTCTGGCATGGCAATGGCCGCGGCCAGCTGCTTAGGTTGAGATGCTGGGCCTTTCTTGTCCATGGTGACAGTATCCCAGTAGGGCTCCATGTCCATGATGTTAATGGTTTTCTGGTCAGTCCTATCATTAATCGAGGTGATCCTGTATGTCACGTCGCTCTTCTTCGAAATCACTCTGTAAGGTGCCTTGTAGACTGGCTCGAGTTTGCGATTGATGCCCTTGTCGGCATCGGACAAGACATGGTTGCGGATCTTGACCAATTCACCGATCTCGTACTCGGCTTTCCGATGAGCAGCGTCATAGCTGATTTTGGAGGATCTAGTCGCTTCCGCCAGATGAGCTGCTGCGAGGTCTCTTGCTTTCTCCATTACAACTCATTGCTGCGCCGCATACTCTTGTGGCGAGATGTCGCCGGTCTTGTCTGGTAGGCTCAAGACATGAAGAGGAACTCTTGGGTCTTCGCCATACATGAGGTGATAGGGCGTTTCGCCAGTGCTGACATGGGGGGCAGTATTCATGGCGTACTGCAGGGTTTCGAGTAGAGGGCCCCATGAGGTCTCATGGTCTTGAAGAAAAGCGCGGAGGCAGCCCTTCATCGTCCTGTGTGCTCTTTCAGTCGCGTTCGACTGAGGATGGTAGGCCGTGGTGCGATGATGTTTAGTACCCGTCCTCTCCAGGAGGTTGGCGAAAATTGTGGAGATGAAAGCCGGTCCATTATCCAAGATAATGATTTCTGGAGGTCTGTGTTTGCCAATGAATTCCTTTAGCAGCTTCTTGGCAGCAGTGCGAGCTGTTGAGTTCTTCGTTGGTATGAGCCATACGTGTTTGGAGAACAGGTCCATCATCGTGAACACGTATCTGTGGTCATGCGTGGTTTTGGGTAGAGGACCGACAAAGTCTATTCCAAGAATGTGGAATTTCCTGCTGGCAATGACAGGCTGCATGTTCCCAGCTTTCCTTTGGGACACCGTCTTGGCTGTTTGGCATTCGTGGCATGAGCGCACGTAGTTCTTGCAGTCGCCGAAGAGTTTAGGGCAATGGGCCACTCCTCTGAGTCGCTGCATTGTCTTAGACACACCTAGGTGACCAGCCTGTTTGTGGTCATGACAGTTAAAGAGCTAGGTATGCCTTAGTTCTTTCGGCACATACAGTCTCCATGCCGTTTCCGGTAGACCATGGGTCTCGACGAGAGGGTCGACGTAATACAACAAACCAGTGTCGTCCACTGTGTATTTCCTCCTGATCTTCACAACGTAGTTGTGAGTTTCAGTTTGGCCTGCTCGTTCAGGCTTGGTGAGGGACAAGATGATCCGTTGGGCATTCTTGTCCATGTTTTGAGCCTCCAGGAGTTGTGTCTTGTCTCTGATGTCAAGGATCGGATCGTCTCTGATGAACATCAGTGGGTTTCTGTTGTCGTCCAGGTGGTCCATGATGGCCTGTTGAATGTCGACAGGATATTTGTTTATCTCTTGGGTGAAAGTCTTCATCGGGTAGGACTCGTTCGGGTGGTTGTCTTCATCGTAGGAGCTGCGAGCTACTGGATTTCTGGATAGGGCGTCAGCGATGACACGTTAATGAACACGTTAATCGTGTCTTCACAAACTGGAATGATTTTTGTATTTTAACATCACAAATTCACAATTTATAATTTTGGTTCGGCGATCTATTGGAATAATTAATTTTAATTTGTACCGTATTGGTCTTTTAGATTTTTGATCTCATGGTAATTATTACAAAGTTAGTACACACAGAGATGAAAGGTCATGGTTATTGCAAGCGCACAAAGCATCATATACTGCGGGACGCAGTAAATATAGTTAATTATTATTCAACAGAAAATCTCCTAAATGCCACATTTTAAAACAAATTTTTACCAAGGAATTACCTAACGGCAAGGAAATAGACCTTTGGGGCCAAACTTACTGGTGGATCGAGAAAAATGGTGCTGGAAGGAATGTACTTTTAAAAGAAATTCAAACTTTGTGACATAACTTGGGTGCTAAAGTTAATTCATTAACACTGCTAGTCCATTCAGATCACAATTCCTTTACTAACTTGTCTTATCATAACTGCAGGTTGTGTCGGCTTTTCAACTAGTTAGTATGATCTAACACAAGTACTGTGTGTGGAGTCGTCACTTGTGTGCTTCACAATGGCAGCCATCAATTTCATGTCAATATGTTACCCCTACCAAGATACCCCTTTAACTACTAATAGGCTATTCCATAATTGTATATAGTCTTAAGTGCATCACATGACTTCCTTGTATATAAAGAGAAGTAAACAGGAAGTTCGCTGTCTTATCAGCTGTAGCCTACACTCTGGTAGTCCGTGTGAGTTATTACCATTGGTGCCCATGCTGGGAGTAGGTGTGTCCCCGCCTAGGACATCACAGTTGGCGACGAGTCCGGTAC
>JAHWFP010103720.1:18202-35574 GCA_023313725.1 Lithobius niger | reverse complement strand
GGACTAAGCACGAGTCCGAGTTGTGAATTTTAGCGAACTTGGTAGTGTTATTTTATAACGGATCGATCTTTTCACAGTATGAATTGCAGCGATGTTTTTCGAGGAATTTATTTCAAAAGCTTTACGAAGCAAACTATAATGTAAAGTGTTCTTTCATTCTCTGTTGTTAAAATAAAACCAGGAGTTTTAAACTTCAGTTCGTTTGCTAACTTGATTAATTGTTTAAGTGTAAAATAAATATGTAGCCCATCTTTAACTTTAGCTTGTATAAACAGTTAAATTTCACCGTTGGTGGCAGTGATTATCAACAGTATTAAGGTTAGGCCCTTTTAATTAGGACCCGACGCTTCATCTCCCATGCTGGGACAGTAGCCCACACTGTGCTTATGTCGTAAACGTCTTTATAATCACGGCTGAACCTTAGACCAAAACTCCATGTACACCAGGGAAACCGGGGGCGTTACAAGCACCTAAGCCGTCGTAGCGTCCGCCGTTACGGTGGGGATTGGTGGCCCTGAAAAGGACCGTTGTTTTTATGAGGGTTCTTGCTTCCTTCTATGGATGGATGGCTTGCTTCTGCTTCGTTCTGTATGTGCTTAAGGGGGCATGACCACAGTTCTACTAGCTGCGACGATTGGTCCTAGCCGACGTAGACCCGTCTCTTCACTTGACATGTTCCTCAGGTAGTGGGAGGTGAATGTCGTTGAGTGAAGCCGCCTGTAGGATTTCTTCTATTGGAATGGCATTATGGTGTGCCCAAGATGTTGAAATCGCTCTGACTTCGTGTGCTGTTGCTCTTTCCCTGCTCAGGTTGGCTTTGTCATAGGCGAAGTCGATAGTTTTCTTTATCCAACGGGAGATCATTGCAGTAGAAGTTTCTCCAGTTTGAAGGTCTACAGGCAGGAAAAGTTGGTTTCTTCCTTTACAGATGTCCTCATGTTGGGTTCTGGTGAGATAGAAGCGGCGTGCTCGGACGGGACACTGCAGGCGTTCAAGTTCATTTCCTGTTAAGTTGGACAGGGCTGGGAATGTGATGGGTTTGGTAGTTCAGATAACTTTTGTGTTTTGACACGAAAACCTGCTTTCGGGTGAAGTGTGACTGACGAAAAGTTTGGGCCAAAGATGCAGTAGATTGGGTCCGCTGATAGGGCTTGGATTTCAGAGCAACGGGCGCTTGCTGCGAGCGTTACGAGGAAGACAGTTTTCCTGGTCAGGAGATGAAGGGAACTGTCTTGCATCGGTTCGTAAGGGGTTTCAGTTAGGGATTGTAGCACGATTGACAAGTCCCAGTTTGCGATGAGTCTTCTCGTTGTGGGTCGTTCGTTTTCGAAGGAGCGGAGGAGAGCTGAAATTCGGTAGTCTTCGAGAAGTTTGGTTTTGTCTGCCGCCTTGAAGACCAAGTTTAGGGCTGAGCGGTTGACAAGAATGGTTGAGCCTTTGAGGTTGTCGGTGTTGAGAAGGTCAGAGAAAAACTTTAGTAGTTCAGGCAGGGAGGGGTTGATTAGATTAATTTTCTTGCGAAACGCCAAAGAAATCCAATGGACTAGTGGCTGTCGTACCTTCGGTCTGTTGAGTCTTAGGTGGCTTGAAGCAGTTCGGATGACATCTTCTTGATGGATTCCAGTCTTTTAAAGGAGTTTAATGATAGTAGCCACCCGCGTAGGTTTAAGCTGATCAGGTTTGGGTGGAGTTTTGAGCCCTTTGTTGTGACAGGATCTGGAAGAGGGAGGGAGGCTTCTTGGAGGGTCGGCTAGTAGAGACAGTGGGTGTGGAAATCATGGTGCCGATGGCCAGAAGGGGCTTTGAGGAAGAAGAGGCTTTGGCATTCTTCAGTTCCTGTAGAAGGAGTTTGAATAGTGGGAGCAGGTCTGCGTAAGGTTGTGCCATGGATGCGTCTGGTTAAGGTCGAAACGAGTGGCTGGAGATGAAGACGTTGTCCGTCTTGAAAACCTCACTCAATTCGTGGTTCTAGACACGAATGAGGCGAGTGTCAGTGTAGGCAGCAATGGTCGGAGTAGAGATGCCTGAAGAGGTGAGAGCGTCATCCGTGCGACTCTTTAGTCAAAACATGGGTTTAGGCATGTTTGAGACGAGCATCGGTTAGAGTTGCAACAGGATGTTTTTTTTTCGAGACGTGGGGACAGTGAGACAACTTGGGAGAGGCGAAAACGTCGTCTGTTTTGACTCTTCACTCGAAACGTGGGTTTTAGTCCTGGATGAGACGAGCAGCAGTGTGGACGGCCACTGTTGTCTTGATTTTTTGCTCGAGACTTGAGGCTGGCCACGGACGAGAGAAGTCGAGAGAGGTGGAAACAGCTTCCGTCTTGACTCTTTACTCGAAACGTGGGTGTTTGCCACGAATGAGACGAGCATCAGTGTGGACAGCAACTGATGTCTTGATTTTCACTCGAGACGTGGGGTCAGCCACTGTCGAGACGAATCGAAGCACGTGTAAATGTCTTCTGATTTCACTCTACATTCCAGACGTGGGTTCTAGCCACGAATAAGACGAGTGTCAGCGGGTAGTGATTGTTGTCTCGACTTTTAATCGAGACGAGGGGTCGGGAACGGTCGGGACAAATAGTAAGGCGTGTAAATGGCTTCCGACTTCACTTTTCACTCCACACGTGAGTTCTAGCCACGAGTGTGGACCGCATGTGTTGTCTTGAGTTTCGCTTGAGACGTGGGGTCAGCCACTGTTGAGACTAGCAGCAGGGCGTGTAAATGGCTTCCGATTTCACTCTTTTATTCCAATGTGGCTCAGGCCACGAATGAGAAAAGCTTCAGTGGACAGCGACTGTTGTTTTGAGTTTCACTCGAGACGTGGAGTCAGGCACGGACGAGACGAGCAGTAGGGCGTGTAAAGGGCTACCGACTTCATTCTGCACTCCAAACGTGGCTTCAAGTCACGAATGGGATGAGCTTCAATGTGGACAGCAACTGTTGTCTTTAGTTTTACTTGGGACATGGAGTTAGCCACTGTCGAGACGAACGGCAGGGAGTGTAAATGGCTTCCAACGTGGGTTCTAGCCACGAATGAGACGAGCTTCAGTGGACAGCAACTATTCTCCTGAGTTTCACTTGAGACGTGGAATTAGGCCAGCAAGGCATGTTAATGGCTTCCGACATCGCTCATCACTCGAAATGTGTGTTGTAGCTTTAAGTTTCTTAGCTGTGGCCGAAAGGATGGGAGAGGGCCGGCAGTGTAGTGTTTGTGCCGAAAGGGTTGTAGCCTTACATTTCTTTGCTGTGGCCGTAAGGATGGGAGAGGGCAGATGGTGCAGTGTTGATGTCCGTAAGGGATTGTAGCCTTACGTTTCTTGTGGCCGGAAGGATGCAGGTGATGGAGTGTTGGAGGCCGAAAGGGTTGCAGCCATTCTTTGCCATGGTCGTAAGGATGGGAGAGGGCAGGCGGTGCAGAGTTGGTGTCCGTAAGGGATTGTAGCCTTACGTTTCTTGTAGCCGAAAGAATGTAGGCGGTGGAGTGTTGGTGGCTGAAGGGGTTATAGCCTTAAGTTTCTTTGCCGTGGCCATAAGGATGAGAGAGGGCAGGCGGTGCAGTGTTGGTGTCCGTAAGGGATTGTAGTCTTACGTTTCTTGTGGTCAAGCTCCAGCAGTAAAAGTAATGATTAACGCATCGAACCCTGGACTCTTACTTTGCTTGGGGAAGGCTAATGGGAAACGACCACCCGACCCTCGCAAAAGAATTGGTGCCGCGAACAGTGGATGGATGGTAAATATTTTGATAGCAACTCTGACAACCCGCACACAGCGATTGGTAGACGATGGAAGCCATGCGGTCGGCTCGAGTACAATGCTTTGTGAAAAAGGTGGGTCGTATCAGTGCTTTTAGCGAGGTCCCATTCTAGCTGGTACGGAAAGCAGGAAGACGAACTGAACGCCAAAATTGTTGATCAATTGGGGAAGATTATTACCAATATATTTGTTGCCTTCATAGCGAAATAATCGGCGAAATAATAATCTTTGGAAGAGGAGCGGTAAGCACATAATGAACTGTATGCTGTGCGAGGTTTTCAGAGAGCTAGAAAGTAGGGATTTCCCACCAAGAAACGGTCAAAACATGTGGAATCATAATTTATGAACTCTAAAGTTGACATCCGCATGCCTGACAATTGACTTTCATGCAGAATTTTAATGCAAACTGCATACTTGTGCTTCGTAGCACTAATTTTCAAAGCGAAATCCCGCCCTAGACAACGCCATCTGGTGTTAAATTCACGAAGCGAAACCACTTTGATGACGTCGCCTCCGTGTCCTAACGCATGCAAACCCCGTAGCTCAAGATTCAGGCAAAATTATTGAAAATCGACGCCATTTTGGTTTCTTGGTGATTTGCGATCAGTTTTTGGCTTTTACAAGGCATGAATTCTAGCTTCAACGTTGTTAGCACCCCCAAATCGATTAGCTACTACGTTACCATTGATGGTGAGGTGGTAGAACATTTAGAAACTTCCGCTAATAGTTCGCAAACGCATTTTGTTGCCGACATGAATTCTCCAGTAAGCAGCGATCCCCAAAACCAAGAACTAGTTACTCTTGCCGCCGCTAGATGGCAGCGCCAGTCCAGCAATCGCATCCGACAAAACGATCGATATTTTAGATGCACGCAACGTAAGTAGAGATTTCACTGCATTAACTGAAGAGGAAAGAATTAAAACGTCAAAAATATGATAGCCTAGAAGTGCATGAAATTAAAGACAAATGTGAGCAGTTATTAGCTGAAATGGAACGTATAATCACAATGGAAGTGGCGATCGTAAGGCTAGCAGTAGCGAACTTTTTAGCGCAACCCAAAACCAGCAAACCTCAATAGCACCACCCAGTTACGCGAGGGTCGGATTTTTGCCGAATTTGGAAGAAATAAATGCAAATCAAGCCTCGGGTGCAATTTTTAAAGGTTCTTTGGCAGATTTTAACAAAAGCGAAGATGTTTTAGCACAGACTAATGAACAATTTAAAGCGCATGAACCTAATGAACAACCACGTGGCTAAACAACCTTGCTAATATCATTACTTACAAGTCATTTAAACCTCAGATACTGAAAGACAATTCTAACTTATCAGGGTGGATGGCTGATACCACAATGCAACTAACTGATAGCTCATTGTCAACCAAAGACTTGCACGCCACCATGACATGCTGTATGCAAGGTCAATACATGCACTGGTATTGACCTTGACTGGGAAGGACCACAAGACTGGGAAGGAATAAAGACTGCACTGCAGAAAAGATTTCAGAAGAAAACAACTGATGCATAGAGATTTGAAAGAATTTACAGCATGAGGCAACAGCATCAGGAAGCACCAGTGCTATTCGTTCTGAGAATGTTGCATTAGATAAACAAGTTGTCATTCAGTTTAAAACCTAAAGAAGAGGCTGATTTGATAATAGGGCAGATGCATGAGGGTGTAAGGCTGCAACTCGCAATCTTAAGGGTGAAATCCACAGACGAGTTACTCAAAGTGTTAGATGAGCTGCCCAATTATATAAGATTTCCAGAAAGGCGTCAAAGATCAGTACAAAGATATCAGAAGAGTGGGAAACACGCCACACGCACAGTCTTCAAGTGCTTCGCAGCTAAACTTGCAGCAGCCGAACCCGCAGAAACAGAAACTTGTCACAGCCACCACGCTTGAACGTCGTCAAGTCGCAACGCACGGTCTCATCGGTACCACCACCTCCACAATTCGACGCGAGTGGTCACCAGCCGCAACCAGTTGCTGCACCGGTCGAACGGATTGGTCTCAACCCAAGCTTGCCAGCCTTTTCTCCTGCCTCAGCTGCACCTTCGATGCTAACTTCAGACACCCAAGCCCAAACTTCTGATAAAAGCGCACCGCAAGAACAAGCAACTGCTACCAGACACCAGCAGGAAACCAAACAGTCCAAGACACTGGCACAGGAGCGCCACCTGCTACAATTGTGATGAAATAGGCCACATCGCCAAATTCTGCACCATGCCTAAAATACCAAGACGTCAGCCTCAACAGCAACCTGAGCAGCAAACCTTCCACCTGGGACCTCCGGAAAACATGCCGTCAATACATGTCGTCGCTTTCGGCCATGGTTTCTTCGCGGGCCTAGACTCTGGATCATCTGCCAGCCACATCCGGACGGATTGGCTAATGGGAATCTTTCCTGATGCAGCAAGGAGAATTCACACCGACACGGGGCGAACGCCAAGCCTTGCGAACGGCCAAGCCGGCAGTCTACCCACGGGGAAGATAACGATTCCGATAGTCACATACGAACGTCACATCAACATGGACTTTACGGTAATTGATGATCTGGCAACAGACTGCATCTTGGGAAATGACTATGACCGGAAAGTCAAGCTCCATATCGACTATGCAAACCTGATCGCCAATTTCGATGGAGATGTCAGGCATTCGTTTCCGCTTTCGGCACACGCGGCGAATCCTGGAACACCAGTTCAACACCCCGCTTGGTTCATTCAAACTGAAGAACATCAATGCAAGTTGAACAACCTTACCGAAGGAGAGTTTGCATTCCTTGATTGGCTGCTTGAGCAAAACAAAGATGTCTTTCCAGGAAAGCCAGGGAGGCTGAAGGATCATAAATACTCAATCAAGCTTCAAGACAACGCCAAGCCGCTTTCGCAGAGGGTGTACTCAACGTTGCCTGCACTGAAAAAGGACATAGACAAAATGGTGGACGAATTACTTGCATTGGATCGCATCGAGGCATCGGACAGTGAGTGGGGCTCACCCTTTTTTCTTAAATGTAAAAAGAATGGAGGAGGCTTTTCTCCAATATTGGGTTACCGGTATTTGAACTCGTGGGTCAAGGCATAATTACCCAATGCCACGAACCGATGAGGTTTTTCACTTTCTCGCCGGGGCAAAGTACATTTCGCTCTTGGACGGGGAACAAGGATTCCATCAAATCCTGCAGGATCCAGCAAGCAAGGCCTGCACTCTCTTTGTTTGCCATAGAGGGGCATTCCGTTTTAAGGTCTTACCCTATGAGGTCAAGACAGCGAGCCAGGCCTTTCAGAAAACCATGACCATGATCCTAGGGGACCTCATCAATAAAGTTTGTATACTTTTTATAGATGACATCGTCGTGGCGACAAGGACTTGGAAAGAGCACTGCTGGGCTCTGAAAGAGATATTCAAGCGACTACAAGCAGCAGGCTTCACACTGAAGAGGAAGAAATGCTTTTTGGGCATACCAGAACTGAAAATTCTCGGCATTCGCATGACAGCCAACGGAATCCAGTTAACATCAGAACACATGTCTGCCATTAGGAACTGTCCTAGACCAACGACAAGGAAGAAGCTGGAAGCCTTCTTGGGGTTATGCGGCTATTTTAGGAAATTCATAGCCCACTTCTCGTCGATTGCAGCGCCGCTACACCAGCTGACAAGAAAAGACCAAATCTTCGAGTGGCGAGATGTTCACCAAGCAGCATTCGACAAACTCAAGGACAGACTCCTAACCGCAGGCATCCTGGCATTACCAGACTTCTCGAAGCCATTCATCGTAGAATTGGATGCGTCCACGGAAGGTCTTGGGGCCATGCTCACGCAGAACATAGATGGAGAAGTACGAGTTGTGGAGCTTTTCAGTCAAATGCTGAGGGAGAGGGAAAAGAGGTACCCCATGTACGTATTGGAGGCCTTAGCAGCGATCGAAGCCATAGAACATTGGGAAACATGTCTTGCAGGAGAGAAGTTCCTACTGGTGACGGACAACTCGGCTCTAAAGTGGGTTCTCTCAAAGAAGACCTCGTCGGCAAGAACAGCGAGACGGGCCATCCACCTACAGACATTCGACTTTGCCGTCATCCACCGCCCTGGAAAACAAAACGTAGTCGCGGATGCGCTCTCCCGCAACCCAGCCCCAGCGACTCTGATCACGAGCAGACCTCCAGGAAGACGTCACCGCCAAGCTTCGGGAGGGGATCTCAGCGAAGGTCAAAAAAGCCGTACAAGAACAAGCCAACGCACAGTGTACACTTTTGTACATCAGAGAGCTACAAGAAATCGACATTCGTGACAAGCTGCAAGTGAAAGCCATCCAAGAAACAGATCCCATGGCATGGAGGATCTCAAGAGCCCTGACAAGACCCGAAATCGCTGGCAAAGCAGACCTTCAACTACGTCACCAAAATTCAACGCTCGTACACGTTTGACACAGACAGAGTCCTGTGCTACGTTGACCCCCAGCACCAATCAGAGGCCATACAGAAAAGGCGTGGAGGATATACGTACCGAAGAGTCTGCGACACACCTTCCTGAAAGACTACCACGACCATCGTCAAGCCGGTCATCTTGGTGTCACGAAAACCATGCAGCGATTAAGAACTGTGGTACATTGGCAACATATGTTCAGCCTACGTTCGTTCCTGTCACGTCTGTCAACTCGCCAAGACATCTCAAATGCAACGCACTGGGAGTATGCAACCGGTGATACCTTTTCACATGATGTGCATCGATTTCGTCGGCCCACTGCCAGAATCAACTCACCATCACAGGCAGATCATGACCATCATGGACTACTTCACGAAACATGTTTGGCTGATTCCCACCAAAACCTCTACGGCGAAGACGGCAGCGAGAAAGTTCAAGAAAGTCATCTTGGAAGTCCATGGACCACCGAGGATCCTAGAATCCGACAACGGAGCAGCCTTCATTTCGAAAGTGTTTACGAACCTCTTGGAGTCAGCGGGGGTAAAGCACCACTGCACCACGGCTTATCACCTGCAGTCAAACGCAACGGAGCGTACACACCGCACCATGAAAGGATGCATAAGAGCTTTCCTCCAGGAGCACGACACAACGTGGGGACCTCTGCTGCCAACATTATCTGATGCATCTGAGAGATCCGCTGACACCCCTGAAAATCATCTGCTTACCAGAAGTGTCACCACCAAGAACTCCTCAGGAGCACGCAGAAGCCATGAGAGCAACGGTAGAGAAGATGTACGACCTCGTCACGGCTCATCTGACCGATGCAGCCAGATCAACCAAGATTTCGTACGACCAGAGACATCGCCAGCTAGAGCTCAAGCTCGGTGATTCCGGAACCATGTTCTATCGAATGCAGACAAAGGCATCACAAGAAAGCTCAAACCCATCTTCAAGGGGCCTTACCGTGTCCTTGCCAAGCACAGACCAATCACCTACAGAATCATCTCGATCATAGACGCAACGGACGAAAAGACCATCAATGCATGTGAAATGGAACCGTACTGGGACCCGGCGTCAATGAAGGACAGAGAACCACCACCACCAACCGACACCGGAGGGGAGGCGACAGACCCACCGCTCTTCCGGAAAACCAGTCGGATCTTGAATTGTCTGACAACAAGGAAGACGCATCCAGCTCGTCCAGTTCCGAGGACGAAAATGATCCTAATTGGAAGCAGGACGATGACTAGCCGGCTCATCTTCAAGACTAGGTACTCCTGTTCAAAGAACTGTCATTCTCAGAACTCGAGGAGGACTGGGAGGGCAGCATGAGGAGCCAGTAGAGGAGGACACTTGCTTCACACGGATTGCGGCTAGAAGAGGGGAGAAAGGTTAATGAGGACGTCGACATTTGTGGAGAGAGGGGAGCAAGAAGTAAAGACAAGGGTTTGAACGCAGGTGGAACGAGCATAACCTAACGCAGGAGGAGACATGCTTGGGCAATTTTCAAGGCAACGGTATTACAAATTCATGACATGTCGTAACGAGCAGCCTAACCTTTCCGAAAGTCACGACTCAGAATGCGGCGACATCTCACCACCAGCGGACATGGCGGCTTGACAACTACTCAGGTTCCCGAAACATTTCAACGACAGATTCGTCGACCCGAATTCCCTACTCAAGCACCCAGCTTCCTCGCAGACCACCGTGGAAGCAAGATTGTGCAGTGTGATCACAGTGGTAAGAGGACTAAGCCACACCTTCGGGGCGCACCCACAGCACATGAGAAGGACTAAGCCGCACCTTAGGGGCGCACCCAACTTCCAAGTGCCAATGTGAACTAAGCCGTACCTTCGGGACGCACTTTTGCCATCAAAAAATTAAGTCATACCTTCGGGACGCACTTTTGCCATCAAAAAATTAAGTCATACCTTCGGGACGCACTTTTGCCATAAAAAAACTAAGTCGTACCTTCGGGACGCCAAACCCACTCAGTGTGTGTTATGCTTAAACGCCGATCTGAGAAGATGCGCAGCGAAGAAGAGTCGCATTGCATGCAAATAAGGTTGCATAATTGCAGGCGCAAAGGTAGGAAAGCGCATGAGCTTTTGAGTCATAGCAGAAGGTGATTTTGTATTTCACTTTACGATTTTGGAAAACTTTGTAACTGTCAATTTTAAGATTTTTGAGGAATTAAGAGCAGTAAGATTTTGTAACGAGTGTCAACCTTGAGGTGACGAGCACAACCTTTGTGGAGAGAGGGGAGCGTGTGAGAATAGCGAGCTGCCCCCAGCTCACCATTTCCCACCCAGCTGGCCTTTCCCAACGCTTACACGCTCGCGCGTGACCTGACTGCAACACGCAGTCTCTTCAGGGCAGAGCTTTGTTCTAAATGGCCGTATTCACATGTAACCTGTCAAGCTCCAGCAGTAAAAGTAATGATTAACGCAACGAACCCTGGACTCGTACTTTGCTTGGGGAAGGCCAAGGGGAAACGATCACCCGACCCTCGCAGCTTTTCTAAATAAGTTTGGGTGGTACACCTAATAACTTAAAATTAGGGCCATGTCATCTGTGCAGGGCTTCTCTTTCTAGAGGGCCGGATAAGAGATCAAGCACAACACGAGCTAAAGTTAACGCAGTGGTTGGCTCATTCAACACATTTCTGCAATTGGCAAATTCACCGGTGTTTTGACCAGGTTTAACTAGACTCCTGTAAATTACGTCTTGGGTAAAGACTTTGTCTCTTTAGAACTAGAAGTCTACACTTTTGGCCATTAACAGACCACCAGACTTGTCTAAAAAGTACATTTTGCCGGCCCCCAGCCAGGCCGGCTAAAAATTGTTTCTGTTTTGCCTAAAACATACTTAACCTGATAACTTATCATTACATTGTCCTCAATTAATGTTCTCCCTGGAGGTTTTTTAGTTGCTTGTAGACGCCTGCTTGCATGACCCACTGCGCATGAGCAGTCCTCCCTATATAAGCGAGAACATGGTTGGACTCGGCATACATTTTCCTCTCAATCTGTCAGGCGGTGACTCGAGAGGGGAGGCAGGGCGGGCTTAGGTTAAGTATGTTTTAGGCAAAAAAGAAACCATTTTTAGGCGGCCTGGCTGGGGGCCGGCAAATGTACTTTCTTTTTTGCCAAACATATTAACCTGATAGTTTAGCATTATCAGTAGACCTCGTCAAAGCATGGTGGCGGGCACCGATCTGACGGGGCGCCCAGGGTTGCAAGCAGGCTTTCCCCCAAAAATTTTTATTGTAGTAAAAATTTGCACTTTGTTCAGAACCAGATGGTGAAACAGGAACTTGGACCTTTTCCGAGGGATATGGACTGTTGTTAAATGAGGGATCTTACTTCTTCCATGGTTGGCTTGTTTCCATCTGGGATGGCTTGCTTCAGCTTCGTTCTGATTGTGCTTAAGGGGGCTTGACCACAGTACTGGCTGTGCCGTTTGGTCCCAGCCGGTGCAGTCTTTTATCTTCTCTTGACATGTTTCTCAGGTAGTGGGAGGTGAATGTCGTTGAGTGACGCTAGGATGCGGCTTGTAGCATTTTTTCTGTTGGAATGGCGATGGTAATCAACGAGGAGGTTGGTTTTGTCTATTGCCTTGAATCCTTGGTTTTAGGGCTGAGCGGTAGACAAGGATCGTTGGGCCTTTGAATTTGTCGGTGTCGAAAAGGTCAGTGACGAATCTTAAAGGATTCCGTGGAGAGGGATTGATTGGCTTGATTTTCCTTGTGAAAACCCCAATGAAACCAAATGGACCCGTGGCTGACATATATTCAGTTTGTTGGATCTCTGGTGGCTTTGAAGTGATTGTGCATTCGGGTCGGGCACGGCTGTGACGAGTTGACAGAGGAGAGGACTTCGTTCGTCTTGAGGCTTTATGTAAATGTGGGTTTTTAGCCACGAGTGAGACAAGTCGTGATTTTAAGAGTGACGGTTGTTGATATCTACTTTAGACGTGGGGTAGCCATGATTCAGGCGAGAGTTAGGGTGGACTGCCACAGTTGTTTGGGTCTTCATTCGTGGTGTGTGGATGGTCACAGTCGAGACGAGCGGCCTGAGATGAAGGCGTTTTATGATTTGAGAACTTCACTCATTTCGTGGGTTATAGTCACGAATGAGACAACCGTTGATGTAGACAGCCGTGGACGACTTAATCTTCACCCAAAAAGTTGGTTCAGTCATGGTCGATCTTCTGAAAGAGGAGAGAGCATCATCCATTGTGACTGTTTGCTCAGAACGTGGGGTTAGCCAGGTTGGAGACAGCAGGGCAGGAAAAAGTTCCAAACTTCCCTGTATCCCACATTAGCCTTCCCGCTCCAATATAATGTGGACCTAATGACCTTTTTTTTAGCGTGTCTGCTGCCACATAAAAACGCAGGGCTTGACCTCCCCCCTCCCCCCAATAAAAGTTGGTTAGCTAAACTGCAATGCAAAAGAAACTTGTATAGCAGATTCGAAATTTTGACTCTTTAACAATTTTTGTTTTATTTACTTAAAAAAAAAATGTTCGTACTGTTGACAGCAAACGGAACTTTTTCTCAACAGACGGAACCTTTCAAAGCTCTTGTTGCAATTGCTGGAGTATTTTATTTTATTTTAATTATGTAGTCAATACATACCAAGCGTTTAATTTTTTCAGGCAGTAAAATTTATTATCATTCCTACAACAATTAAGACATTTGCGCAAGTTAGCCACCGTTGAGAATCGTTGTAGTTAAGACTCATCCCCCGCCCACAACCCCTTCACCCCACCCGTCGTTCTTGCTGGCCTGAGAGAATGGACTATGCCCACTACAGTTGCAGGGAGGAAACTGCCTAAAACGCTTTGCTCTGTTGCTACTAAAACAACTAACGTTGGGAACTCGTCTTTGCGTTTAAAACGAAATGCAAACCATATAAGTTAACCACTTGCTGTTATGAGCAAGTGGTTTTTGAAATTTCTAAAACTACACATACAATGATTTTTTTTTTTTGTTAACTCGTAGCTTCCCGCTAACATCTCAACCTTCCCGGTATCCTAGATACCAGGATACGGAACTTTTTCCAGCCCTGGGAGACAGTACCGGTGTGGGATGCTACACATGTGATGATTTCTGCACGGGACGTGGGTGAGTCATGGACGAGACAAGGCGTTAGGGGTGAAGATGTCATTGACTTGATTCTTCATTTAAAAGTGTGGCTTACGCTACGGGTGAGCCGAGATACAGAGTGGGCGGCAACTGTTGTCTTGTTATTTTTTTTTTTCGAGACTTGAGGACAGCCATGGTTGAAATTAGCAGCTAAGGATGGATGCGGTCCTGACTTGATTATTCACTCATAACGTGGGTTCTAAACACGAATGAGGCGGGTTTGAGTGTTGACAACGACTGATGTCTTGATTTTTCCGAGACATGGGGCAGCAATAGTCGAGACAGGCACGAAGAGGTGCAAACGACTTCCGTCTTGGAACTTTACTCACGACGAGGGTTTTAGCCATGAGTGAGACGATAGTAGACGGCAAATCAAATGTTGTCTTGATTTTCGCTTGAGATGTGGGGTCGGTCATGGTTGAGACAAGCAGCAAGAGATGCAAACGAGACTTCCTTCTTGTTCCACTCAAACGTGTGTTTTAGCCACGAATGAGACGAGCAGCCGTGGAAAACAACTGTTGGCTTGATTTTTGTTATAGACGTGGGTTCAGCCATGGTCGAGACAAGTAGCAAGAGGTAAAACGGCTTCTGTCTTGGATTTTTCACTCAAAACGTGATTTTTTTTAGCCACGAGTGAGACGCGAGCAGCAGTGGGCAGTGTAGCGGCGCTTACAGGGTCTTGAGGTGCCTACTTGTGGTTACTTTAGATAAGTTCATAAGTGGCGGTTTTTACTTTCGCGGAAAAACAGCATAGCGTGTCTACTGCACGGTTAGGAGAAGAGCGTCAGCGTCCTACCTAAGTTATGAAGACCTATCTAATCATGGTTCACTGCCACCACGATGGGTAATTAATTTAATTGCCTACTTCGGAGTTAGAATAAAAATTGATTTGTAATTAAAATAACCCTTGCAAATTAAATCGGACTCGAAGTCAAAATTTGTTGTTCAAAACAACTTTCTTTTCTGTTTTAATAAAACATGACAAGATTTATACACACGGAGTAACTAGTTGGTTACAAAAATAAAACTGGGGCTTTACATTTAAAAGCACACGATTTACAATTAAATCGAAAAAATGAACAAGTTCACAACAAAATTTGGACTAGAAAAAAGTCGGTTTGAGTTATCGCAACTCTCTAAGTTACAAACATGACCCTTGCAGAATGTAAAATAGTCGTTGAAAGCTTTAGCAACTCTTGCACTAAAGTCAATCAATCAATCACACTGAATCAAGATTAGTGTTACAAGGAAAACTACCTTTTTGAAAACTCCTGCTTCAACAATAACACATGCGAGATCTCGGTGATCTTAGATTATTTAATGAACACTGAGTTCATAAACAAAGAAAAAAAAGCCGGTTTTTAGGAAGGGGACCTTAAACCCTTAAATCATGGGTGCCCTAAACCAAAATGCCGATTGCGTTTGGCTACCCACAAATTCCCTCAAATGCTAGAAGTTAAGTTTATATGTTAAGACTAAAAATTTAGAAATTCTGTTCTAAAAATTAAATTCTAATAAACTAGTTACCCTTTGAACCACTACCTTGCCCGGCATGGCAACCTTCGGACTGGACATCTCTGCTCCGACCGCCGTAGTGACCTCTAGCCTGAGTCCTTGAGCTATCCTAACGAAATTTTCTCCTGGCCTGGTTATATACCTGCTGCCTGTCTGCAGGTAGGAGGGAAACCGCGGACCTGTAGGAGAGCGACGGAGGGGGGGTGTGAGGTAGAGGGGTCGCTTTGGAGGAGGAGTGACTGACCAAAACCGCCGAGCTGGCACTACCGGAAGTCGGCCATGACAGCGCGGACGGCTAGGGTAGCCTTGCACTCTGATTGGTGGGGAGAAAAAATACTGAGTTCGGATTGGAAGGAGCTTGGATGGCAAAGGGATTTGCCGACTTTGGGTGTTTTTAGAGGCCGTGGCTTGAGTTAAACTCATAACAACGTGAAAATAGGCCTATACATTTTTTTATAAAAACTACAATGTTATGCATTGCAACTATTGAAGGAAGGGGGGGGGGGGACGAAGTTTGATGCTCAAATTTAAAATAAATGATTATTAATTGAAGGCAAAGGCTTAGTTGTGCATTCGGAATTGAGATCACTATGGTCGGAGCCCTGAAATAAAAATACAAGATACACACTGAAAATGTCCGGTAAAATAATCGTAGTTGTGTTGCCATTTTGAACAAGGTAGGGTTCATGTGAAAAGATTACGTTAAATAATGCTTTTATAAAAGCCAGGGCAAAAGATTAAATAAACCAGCTTGTGTTTTTAAAATGCTATAACGCATAAAAATTTAAATGTATTATTGCAGCCGCAGATAATAACGCTAGTGTAGTCAAAGTTTTCATTGTTGCTAAAATCGTCACCTTAGTAAAATAAAAACATTGAAGACGTAATAAACATGTAATCTAGCACAGCACTAAGCTAGTCGGCTTTATGCCTAGAAATATATTCGAGAAATACAAATAAATATTTACATGTTTGTACAAAATGGCGACGGAGATTGCGTGCGTCGGCACTCAGTTTGAGCACTTTTTCAAATGAAGCTATAGACCAAAGTATGGTGAAATTTCAAGTTCTGTTTTCACAGGATGTTAGATAAAGTTCAGGTTTATTAAGAGCTGCAAACTAGAGTCGATGAAGTCCATTTTCCAGGGAGATATGAATTTTTAAACTTGGAGGTTGAAAAATAGGCCTAGCGCTTTTTGGCGCTAAGGAAAAAAAAAGTGTCCCCGAGTTGTTGATGGTTGGTGTCGGGTCTCCTAACCAATCGACAGGAATTTTAGGCCTCATGCCTTTACAGCAGCAACTCTTGGCTTGATTTTTGTTCCAGAAGTGGGGTCAGCCATGGTCGAGACAAGCAGCAAGAGGTGTAAATGGCTTCGTCTTCGGTTTGCTCAAAACGTGGGTTGTAGTTATGAATGAGACGAGCAGCAATGGGCAGCAACTGTTGCAGGGGCGTCTATCTATTGTGGGGAATGAGACAAATGCCTCATTGAAATTTTAGGGGGGGAGACTATCAAAAATAGCAACAAAAATTTTAAGTTTGCCCGCAACGATTTATCTTAGAAGAGATGGCATGCAGAACAGTAGAACACATTGTAAGTGTAACCGACAAGTAATATTCCTTCCCGAATCTTACTTTCCCCTTCACTCCCCCTCCACCACCGACCATCTACCCTCTTCTCCACCTCGATGCAAAATGAATGTCGGCTGCCTAGCGTAAGCAAGCAGCGTAACGAGTCTGAGTAAACGTGTGCATTGCAGGCAATGCCTGCTACAAGGGGTTAGGTACTACAACGACGAGCTACAAGCAAAAAAAAAGGATGTCAACAATACACTCTTGTTAGAGGGCAGTCGCTATCGGTGACGACTCAACCAAACTCTCGACGTGACAGCAAGTTCATTGTTTTTTACGCGGGATTAGGCCTACTGATGTAATCCGCTGCAGCTTTTTGTCGTTTGTTTCTGCGAGTGCGTACTACTGGCACTGGCGTGCTGATCACACTTATCCCTGGTGGGCCACGGACACACGGTAATACGTTGTTAATTAAACCACGTATTATTACACTGTAATAATGATAGGCTACCTGTAAGTTGTATTCAAGGGTGTCGAATTTTCTAATTATGGAGGGGACAAGTCAAAAACCAACAGGCAACCAAAATTTCGTATTTCAGGGTGGACGAATAACTTCTTAAAATGTGGGGGAGGTCGGGGTATTCTTCTTATGGAAGTCTTGCACCCGGTCCCCCACTTCCCAAAAATTACTACCATCGTAGTTATGTAAAGGAAGGGGGGGGGGGGAAGAGACAGGGCGGGCACAGGCATTCAACCGGGCCGGTGGAACAATACGGCTGCCATCTCTTGGCGTCGGCCACTTAGTCAGGCTAGAAAGCTAGCACCCAAAAAATAGCATTTTAACAGTTTGCGTGAGCTTGACTGAATGTAATAAAATCATATGCCACAAGAAAGCGAAAATTTAATAATAAGATGGAACTGTTATATAGCAGTTTCTAGTATATTTAGAGGATGCTTAGG